>CABEEJ010000025.1:347118-368268 GCA_901482245.1 Timema douglasi | reverse complement strand
AGTCAGAATTAGTTTGTGAACCCACACTATTTCTCCATTAAATTCAAACCCCATCTATAAAAACATACAACTGCTACCAACAGTTTAGTAATATTAAGTAATGAAGATATAAATGTATTAATTGAACATAAAACTGAAATGCCCTAATTTTTCTTTTAAAAATATAGTAACTGACACTAAACCTATTTCTGATTGCCTTGAATAGACTTACCAAAATTTTTGACGATGATAAGAACAAAGTGATAAAATTTCACAATTGAATTGTAAATTTAGTTTGGACACGTAGTGGTTTTTCAAACACAGTTTAAATTATATTTTTGCAATATCTTTATAAAAAAATAACTAAGTATTTGATCAAGCCTAGTTTAAAGGTTCATGAAGTTGCCATTATGAGCCTTTACAGGGTTGATACATAGATTTAGCTTAGCCTGAAAGATAGCAGGCTTACCTTGCATGGTTCAACTATTGTAGAGCCTCTAAGATAGAAATATAGCATGGGCTTAGTGAGGGGAAATTATAGGGTTAGAAATCAAATTTCCCCGAAGTTTTTAATGTCTATAGCAAAAGAGTGTTTAAAGAAGTCAGTTTTTGAAACTATTTATCCTAATTTGATCTTAAGAGATAGTAGTTTATAATTTAAAATCATCCAATTTTCAAAACCGTATCTGGGGAAGACAACTTAAAATAGTAAGCACTTAAAATATTTACATATCTTCTAGAGACATCTAATTTTATTGTTTAAAAAATCAGATGAGTATCCCTATAAAACGCTTTTTTTTGCATCAAAAATTTAAAAAAAACTCTTGAGAAGGATCACTTTAAATATCTTGTAAGGAATCTAGCTTATGAAAAAATCTGGTTTAGCACTTAAAATAGGTTTTAGAGACATCCAATTTTCAAAATTTTATGAAGGAGGACTACTCCAAATATACTTTGGGATTATCCAGATTAAAAAAAAAAATCGGGGTAGTTCTACTCTAAACTTATTTTATAAAGAGTATGATTTTTTTTTAAACTCTCCACTTGAGGACAACTCTAAATAGCTTTTAGGGAATACACTGTTCAAACATTAACTGAGGTGGGAAAAATTTCTTGAAATAACAATTTTTGTTATTTATCCCTTGCTCTCTCACACATATAAGGTTCCACCACCCCTTTTAAAAATAATGTTCTTATTATTCAGAAGTCTTAATATCATTTAAAAAAACAAAACAATTTGGAACACTCCCAAAATTAAACTTTCATTACGCCAATGAGACACATAGTAGGCACAGAGTAAACAGAGTGTGCACTATATGGAAAACAGAGATAACTTGTAAAAGTAAAGTAATTGGATGTCACATGATCAAGTGTAGAAAAAGTCAAAGAAATTATAAAATGTCATCGAAATTTTAAATATATATATTTTTTGCAATAATTTTTGCAATATGAAGTAAAGAACATTACCAAATGTAAACTATTATTTTTATTTTTAATAATGTTCATATTTGATTTGGTAAGGAGTAATAATCTATAAAGTTATTTCTTTCACCTTATTTTTGAAAGTAGCTTAGTCTTCAATGACAATATGCTTCGGTGTTATTATTGATGTTACACCATCTTCAGGTATTACTTATGATAAAGATTTAATTCTGTTAAATACATATTATAAGAGATTTTGTGAAAATTTTCAGGTTTTATATATAAAAACCTCCTTCCTTGAGTTCATCTCAAGGCCGATTAACTGGCATATTAAAGAAAAGATTACGTTTTAATCAGAAACGAATATGTTCATGACAAAAGAGGAGTTTGATTCATTAAATTTTAAAATAAAATTTGTAAATTTTAACATTTTTTTTTAATTTGGTAAGATGTTTTCACTGGTATTTTATTCCACTATTTTAAAATGAAGGTTTAGGGATGTGATGCTTGGATTGAGCTATAGGCCTATTACCTTACTAAAGCCACAACAAAATTTTCGGTCGACAAAATATGTC
Source organism: Timema douglasi (assembly GCA_901482245.1). Taxonomy (NCBI): domain Eukaryota; kingdom Metazoa; phylum Arthropoda; class Insecta; order Phasmatodea; family Timematidae; genus Timema; species Timema douglasi. Next base: position 366,292 of record CABEEJ010000025.1, on the reverse strand, counting down.
ACTCGACATGTCGATTGGTTTCCCTTCTAGTGTCGATAAAGATACAGACCCCTACGGAAGTCGAGTTGACTCTTATAGATAGGGGGCTGGGGCGGGGGCGTGTTTGAGGTCTCAGTCAACATTCAGCCATCATAGGGTAGAATCGTTATTTTACTATTTTAAAAAATTGAGTGGGATAGCCAAAAGGTGTTTTCTTTTATTGACATTTATTGGTCCCACACACATTAAGTATCATGGGGTCAAAGCAAGACGCTCCTTTGTGGGAATAACTCCTCTGTAGTTGGTGTCCTGATTGCGTATCTTTGGTCCAATTATAAAAAAAAAAAATTCCGAAAACAATNCTGTATTCGACTTTTTTTTTTTTTGTCGATTCAATGTGAATGAGGGAAAACCATTTCGTTTGTTGCACGACACTTGTCGATCAAACTCATAGAAAAGGGATATGTATAGAAACGCCACTCTAATGTTGGCAAGTTGAATCACATGGTTAGCGCTCGCGGTGTTAGTGCCACGAGCTAAAAGATTCGAAGCGGGACGTCACACTTGGTACACAACGCATTTTATATTGCGGAATGTTAATTAATAATTATTCTTTTAGCAAATTAAATCAAATATAAATAAGCCACGTCATAAAATGGAAAATCTAGCTAAACTCTTACTTTAAGCGACAAATTGCTAACCAAATAGTAAGGGCGAGTTTTACATACAATTCATTCACGACCTAAGTTTACCTGAATGACAGCTCGAAAGGTTACTTAGAAGTAATCCCTAATATATCACTACGCCAACAGCTGACATCTATCACTTTGGATGACTGTAATGAAAACAGTTGGTAATATATTATTGTGATAGTTAACCACAGTAATTTAGGCCAATATTATTTATATATTTATTTTAGGACGGACACAAAATTTATTTATCGTTTTATTCCACTTTAAAAAAAATTCTAACCACTTTCACAAAAACTTTTAACGAACATTACTTCAAAATTGCTACTGACGATTTTGAACGGTTGAACATGACGGTAAACAAGTGGTTTACAATGATGCAAACACGCAGTTTATGAAAATATTTTATTCAGTTAAATATTTCAAAATAAGATAAAATAATCATAAAATCATTTATTGTATGTAAAAAAAATGACAATAATTTTCTCTTTTCCAAGTAAATACGATGTCACTATTAAAAGGTATTGATATGTGCACTATATTACACATAATTAATAACGTTCCAAAACGAAGAATAAGTACTTTTAATTATGTTTAAGAACCCGCCTCGGTGGCGTAGTTGGCTAACGCGCTAGTCGTGTTGAGCTCGACCGCCGAGGACGGGGATATCAAGGTTCGAATCTCGGTCGGGTGAACTGGGGGTGGTTTTTCATAAATGTTTTCCCACTCTCCCTCAACGCAAATGTGGATTCACTTCCTCTAATTCAACCTTCCCAATTCTCAATCTATTAGCGTAATTAGTACTTAAAGCATATAACCCTAACGGGTAGTAAGACGCGGTGCTAAATAATAATAATAAAAAAATGTTTATAGTATTGTTTCAAGTTGTATAAAAGAAATTATTTAAAAAATGAAATAGTATGAGAAAACTTCAGTTTATTTTATTTTAAATGTAATATATAACAGGTAATTAAAGATCTGTACATTTATAACAAAACAGTGATCTTTTACAAGTGTTGGCAAAACAAAACCTAAACATATGATTTTCGAACTGTCATCCAAGTAAAAACCTATCGTGAACAGTCTGTAGACTTCATACTTCCTTTTATATGGAAGTCACGTCTCCGCATGCAGATTTATTTGTGACGTCACTTCAAGCTGCTCCTAGTGATAGTGTCCCAAACTAGTCTACGGAATCAGCTAGTCCTATTAGAGTGCCCTCCTCATGATCAAACTTGTCGATCGACAATATCGACTCAGTGGGGACGCGGCTTAAGATACGCGCTATCCGTGGGGCGATAGTGGCTCTGTCGCGGCCGTCGCCCCAACCTCTGTGAGGTGGAGGACCAGCCGGTGTCACTGACGGTGTGACGTGTGACACTGCGCCAACTCTGGATACAGAAGAATGGCAAGCTGAAAGTGGAAGGAGAAGGGCGGGACAAACTAACAGCTTATTAGTTCAACAAGCAGAAGGGGACGGGACGTAGATATAAAAATAAAAATAAAATAAAAACACGCTGATAATCACCACATTCATTTACATTTTATATACATAAATCACGTTTATGTTTGGAGATGTCTTCAGTTTAGTTTTACCGTAGCATGGGGAGTTATGTTGGGTTTTTTTCAAAGTGTTAAATTTAGACGTTTGTCACTTAAATTTATTATTTACATTTATCAAGATAAGCTATAAATATATACATAGATTAATATATGATAAGTATAAACATATTTAAAAATTGACCTAGGTTTCCTTTTTACTGCCCTGAAGTTTAGTTAGTTAATTTACATGGTTGATTAATTGAAAATTATTTGCGGAATATTTAGCAACAATTATTCATGTTCAAAAGCTTACTATATGCCCGTTATATTATAGGCCTTTATTTAATTTAAATAAGTTAAATTTCTTCTGAAGTGATGTCTATCCATCTCTAGTTGGGAACGCACTCAGCATGTACTATGTAAGTTCAGAAAGTGTGGTGTTTCCCCGTTGTCCTCCACACGAAATTTCTATGAGTGAGCGTGAAAAGGCCTCCTAATCTTGCCAGTAAAGGTATTTTCACATAGCTTCCAGAATTATTTTACATGGGACCGACGGTTTTACTTCCCCACCCGTTCCAGCAGCCGCGTGGTCTAACGAGCTACTCTTGTGTTCGACTAGAATGCTGAAGACGGAGAGATCGAAGTTTGATCCCGGTTGGGTGTACTGAGGAAATGGTTTTCCACTCACTTTCTCCAAGCAAATGTTGGTGCACCTCCTCTAGATGAAACCTTCCCAATCTCTAACACATTAATGTAATTAGTATCTAGGCAATCAGAACGTGTAGTAAGACGTGGTGTTAGAAATTTAAAAAAATACTTCCCTTCTGGAGGAACTTTGCTACGGACTTTTATCGCTCAAGAAAAATCTGTCGACCTCTGCTGGTTTTGAATCCACGAAGAAAATTAAACTCTATATTTCCAGAGTAATTAAAAAAAAAATTTGACCAAAAAAAGGCTTTGCCATAAAAAAAAAACCTCTGCAAAAACACTAGTCTTTTCTCGCGTCTCTTTGCATCCCACCTTAAAGACTTCAAATAAATAAATACAAATATAATTCTTTCCCGCAAATACGGTTACATTTCCTCTAGAATTCTAATATCCCTCTTCCCACCACATTAGTATAAAACATACGGATAACCTGTACTGGTAGAAAGTTACGGTGTCCAGATAAAATAGTAACAATCTCAGTGGCGTGAAGTGAAGGGATTCCAAATCTGGTTTAGACTGTACCTGTGGATGGCTCTCAACACTTGGTAGAGGTAAAACACTCTTTGGCACCCGCTTTGGTCGTCGCTTTAATGACGTCACCACTCTTCATAAAGAATGGATCTAAGAGAATGGGCTACTTTGATTTCACATCCCGGTCGGGTGTACTAAAGGATTATTTTCCACTATGGTTTTCCACTCTCTCTCTTTTTATCTCTCTTTCTCTCCAAACAAAGGAAGGTGTATTTCATATCTATTTAACTTTCCTCATCTCCAACTCTAAGTTTAAAATATGCATTTAGCCCGAACGGGTAGTAACACGTGGTACACACTTAAAATAAAAACACAAATCGGACAGTTATCAACGGAAACACATGATTTAGTGGCAAAATGATCTAGCTCTAAGGCGTCATTCTCATGTTAGACTGGCCTTATGATGACTGGTAGATCGGGGCTTGAATCTTCGTCGGGTCTACTGAAAGTGTTTTTTTCCCCTGAATGGTTTCCCACTATCCTGCCACACAAATTTGGGTAGAAAACCTGTAAAATACTTTCTTCCTCATCCCTACTCCACTAGAGTAATTATACTACTATAAAGCCATATGGCTGACTCACTCACTGACTCGTTCACTGAAATTAATGTTTACCCACTTCCAGATGAGCTATAAAATTGAAATTTGGCAGACTTAAAGCTTCTAGCCTGTAACACATGGAGGAATCCCAAAAGGTTAAAAAATAATCTTTAACACCAGAAAAAAAAAATCAAAATGGTGGAGCAACTTTAAAATCTGTGCAGACCTTTCTTTGGAGGTCTCTTGTGGCTAAACGGTAAGACCTATCAAAAAACGGTTCTGGAATTACATTAGTTTACATACACTTGCAAAGAAAAATCACTGGGGTATTGGGGTCATAGCCCCCAATGAGAAAAGGGAGTTACCATAAATGCTTATAGCCTGAACAGATAATAAGACGAGGAGACAAGAAATAAAATAATAAATCAATGAACACATTCCCATTTGAGGTGTGTGGAGCAGAGCCTGTATGTGAATGGTCAAATGGGAAGCAAGGGGGTTACTATATCCCAGATAAAGGCAACACTCTCATCACGCCCCTGGACAATCTTATACACACTTATGAAAACAAATAGTCTGCCATCTTAGCTAAGTCAATTGCACATCTGCCTGTTTAACTAAGGATGCAGTGGTCCGATTCTTAGCTTGTCTGGGTAAACTATCAGTGGTGAATTTGAATCTTTACCTTTCCCAGTGATGAACTGAAGGCTGACTGAATGGATGCCATGACTTTTCTATAATTAAGTTTGTTTGTAAGGCGTGAACTGATATAAGCAGTCGATTTATAAATAGCATATCTGCCTCAGTGGCGTAGCAAGCTAACGCGCAAGTTTCATGTTGAGCTTGACTGCCGAGGACGGACGAAGAGAGCGAGGTTCGAATCTCAGTCGGATGATCTGATGTTGGTTTTTCATAAATGTTTTTACACTCTCTTTCCACGCAAATGCTGGTTCACCTCCTCTAAATTCAACCGTCCCAATTACTAGCCCATTAGTGTAATTAGTACTTAACCCGAACGGGTAGTAAGACGTGGTGCTATATAAATAAATATAAAGTACATACTAAATATCTCGAAATAAACTTAGCTATCCTGCAAGCAAGCCTTATTGACCTAGCGGCTGCCATATGTTATTGAGGATAGTATCAACATTTGCGGATATAGGGTGTCATGGAGTCAGCACAACTAGCCTCTCATCCGTTAATCTCAGTTTTCTAGGCAGGAGCTGGTATTATTTTTTTATTCAAGTAGCTCCTTAATTGTCCTCACGAGGCTGACCACCCGTTCCAGAGCCTTCAGACGAAATCTGGAAGCACCAGGGATCGAACCTGGCATCTCTAGATCTGTTAGTCAGGAACACAGAGGTGGTCTCGAGAATTAAATAATTTAAAATATGGTGTATCTAAATAACACAGAAATCAAACCAGCACCAGATGGTGGTTCCAGTGAACCAGCGTGTTTGTAGGAGGTTGTGTGCAGGCGTGAAGATGCGCTCCACGCAAGGTGGCCATATATCTCGCTTCTTTTTTTTTTCCGGAATGGGATACCTAAGTGAACTGGTTTAGTTTCACCTGGACCACCTGGTGAGATGGATAAAGGTGTGGCGGTCAATTGCACACCAATGACTAGAAACAGTCTTGACTTCGTCTGTTATCGGTCATTTGACTGTTTTTAACTTGGGCACTGACGAGTTTTTGCCTATATCGTGTTAAGGTAGGCGCACACTAAGACGTATCTCATTGGCTTAGGAAATAACAATAATTTTAATTATTCCTAGTTTCCATACAATATAATTAAAATAGGAGATTCCCATATTGTAGATTTTCTGAAAATAGAATGCATTAATAAAATTATTTTTATTATTACTTCTACCCGTTCGGGTTATACGCACTTACGCTAATGTGTAATGGAAGGGTGATTGTGAGATGAAATGGAGGACCTACAGTTTAACGTGGAATCCGAACCACGGTGGAGGCCTGGCATTTTCCACATTCACAAGATGTCTTGTCAGAGGTGAAGGAAGGGTTTAACAATAAGATAGATCCGTGCCGTGACCAAGGATTGAACCCCGGACCCACAGCACAGAAGTCTGACACCTAGCCACTAGACCACCAGGTCACCCATTAATTAATGTTAAATAAGATAGCCTTTTTAAGATGAGATAGAAAATAACTCTAGTTAAAGTCCATATCTCTCCAGTTTCACTGCCAACTTTTTTTGTTAACCAAAATAAAATTAAAATTGCTTCCATACACATATGTAGTTTAATTTTTTACAGAAAGTGATCCAAACACATTTTAATATATCTGTCATGGACATTGCGTAATTTGACGAGGACATTTTATTTTCATTTACAAGATGTCTGTTCAATTGCCACGATTCTCATGACACTAATTCAAGAACTGTTGAGATTAGAAAATTAACTAAACGTATTATTCGCTACGTGGCCGTGTGGTATAACGCGGTACTCTAGTGCGAGGCTAGACTACCGAAGACGGTGAGATCAGTGTTCGATTTCAGTTGGGTGCACTGTTTTTTTCATTAACTATTTTCCACTCTTCTTCCAGGCAATTACGGGTGAATTCCCTCTCAGCTAAACCTTCCTAATTCCTAAACCATCAGTATAGTTAGTGCATAAGCATATAACCCGAACGGTTAGCAGGCCTAAGACGCTGTGCTTAAAAAACACAAAAAATGCATTTACTGGAGCAATAGTTTATTTACTTTTACCCAAAATTCCTGAAAAATACTAAATTTTCCATTTTTTATCGCCTTAATAAATCAGCTTTCATAGGTTTGAACAAATGTATAAGAAATAATGCTGCACCCTCTCCGGCAGGGGTGTACTTGTAGTTTTCAAGCGGCCCTTGACTAAAAATATGACGGCCCTTGGCATAATATTAAAGTCTATCCCTGAAGCTATATTATTATTATTATTATTATTATTATTATTATTATTATTAGCAGCGCGTCTTACTACCCGTTCGGGTTATACGCACTTAACGCTAATGTGTAATGGTAGGGTGATTGTGAGATTATAATGGAGGACCTACAGTTTAACGTGGAATCCGAACCACGGTGGAGGCCTGGCATTCCCCACATTCACAAGATGTCTCTTCAGAGGTGAAGGAAGGGTTTGGAAATCACTGAAGCTATGTATCCGTGTAAGATGAAGTGATGAGTCAAAGAACTTATATATTTGTTATTGGTTAATTTATTCCATAAGTAATTTAAGATATACTATCGATGATCAGTTTCTACTTTCTACAGACACGAACAAAAGTCCTTGTAAATTATTGAACAATAAAATGAAAATGTATCTTTATTTAAAAATATATATATATTGAGTCCCTCATGCAAACAATATCAAAAGCCTCTAATCTTTTATATCCTAGAGTTAAATTGTATTTGGCGAAAAAGAGTTACAGCCAATAACGTAACAAGTCCCTCACATACAGGTATTACACATTATTAAAATACTCCGAATAGCCTGAAGTATAGGCGAGAGTTGCGCCAAAATATCAAGCACACCAATCGTTACAACCAAAAGTATTACGTTAGACAATGTTATCATTATTTTATAATCTCATAAAAAGTTCACACCTTCCACTAAAACGTACGAACTATGTAATTTGTTCCGTGGATAGTAACTAAACTTTCAGAACATGTTGTATCTGATTGGAATACAAAACTTTATTATTTAGTATATTGGTATAAAATGAGCTATTTGTAATATAATAAATAGATATCCTTTTAATGAATAAATTTATTTTTTATTATTATTATTTAGCACCGCGTCTTATTACTAATTCGGATTATTACGCTTTAAGTACTAATTACGCTAATGGATTAGGAATTAGGAAGGTTGAATTAGAGGAAGTGAACCCGCATTTGCATGGAGGGAGATTGGGAAACCATTTAGGAAAAACCACCCCCAGTTCATCCGACCGAGATTTGAACCTCGATCTCCCCATCCTCAGCAGTCGAGCTCAACAATACTAGCGCGTTAACCAACTACGGCACCAAGGCGAGTGAATAAATATAAAAATGTTAGGAAAAACAAGAAACATATAAATAATATATTCTTTCAGAAAGTGTGAGTGTGTTGCCTCTTAGACCATGCAGCCACCGAAGCAGGTTTTAAAGATATTGATACTATCTTTAGAAATTTACAGCTGCATATCGCTTGACTTGACGTATAAATATATTAAAATTGTCTTAGTAACCTTTATAATTGTCAGAAAATAGTTATTAATATTTAGCACCGCGTCTTACTACCCGTTCGGGTTATACGCTTTAAGTACTAATTACGCTAATGGATTAGGAATTGGGAAGGTTGAATTAGAGGAAGTGAACCCGCATTTGCGTGGAGGGAGAGTGGAAAACCATTTAGGAAAAACCACCCCCAGTTCACCCGACCGAGATTCGAATCTCGATCTCCCCGTCCTCAACAGTCTGGCTCAACACGACAAGCGCGTTAGCCTAGTACGCCACTGAGGCGGGTTAGAAAATAGTTCCTTTCTATCTAAATCGGTATTTACCAATGCATGTGATGTTCTATTATGTTCTATTTTGTCTGAGGTCAGTTTGGGCGAGCAGATACCCCTCAAACATCTTACGTCTCACCCCCCTCCCCGCCATCTTCCTCATCTTCGGGTTCAAACATCACTCAATTAGATGGAAGTGTTGGCACACAGCATGCCGACAAGTTTGTAGAGTGTTGCCCGGCTGAACTGAATGTTCAATTAATGAGATCTGACGTGTGGTGTTGTTTGGAAAGGAAGGGGGGGGGGATGGGGAGGGGAAGTTCTCAAACGGTGCCGCGGATTGAACGCGTGTAGGCCCGAGCGTCTCCCTTCATCACACGCGCGTTAAGTGTCAATGTAAGCCACTGACTACATTTTAATTGGTGTGTATGTGTTTTTTTTCTGTGTGTGTGTATGTATGTATTTTTTTACTGAAACATTTAACTCAAAAATGTATAGAAATGTGTCTATTTTATAAACGATGTCGACTAGAACCGGATTCATAAAAAAAAATCAATGACGTCATCTGACGTTTTTAAACGTTATCAACGAGATCACCAGTCCAAATTTTATTCAAAAAAACCTTATCAGACGATTAAGTAAATTACTAGATCTATTTTTCCGTATTCATACGTCAAGTCATATGATTTGTAGATGTCCATACCTACAAAATAACAAATGTTATACTGTATAGTAATTTGTTATAATTATTTACTACAGAAAAAAGTTTGCATTAAAATATTTAATTCATAAATCTTACTAGAATGATATCTACAGTATGTCTACGCTAAGCTTTTAGTTTTTAATCTTTCACTTATGAAATTTCGTGCCAATATTTGACAGTTGCCCATCTCTTTCAGGTCCATTCTAATGTTATCCTCCAATCTGCGTCTAGGTTTTCCCAATGGTCACTGCCCATTGGGTTTAACATTCATTACTCTGAACACGGTTATAGATTCTCCCATTCCCTCTGAATGTCCTGTCCACCATTATATTAATTATCCTAGCAATGTCTTTTGATGAATACAGAATATGTAACTCATCATTATGTAACCTTCCACACCCCCGATTATCCTAATACCTTTCGGAACAAATATATTCCCAAGCACCTTGTTTCCGAACACCATACTTTTTTTATCCAGTCATTTAAGGTATGGTATTTATTTTGTACAAGGAGAACTCATAACGCCCCCGCCCTACCCTCAAGCTAAAAGACCACCCTTATCGGCTGTCCGCGACTGCTTATAACGTTGAAGACCCTACATTAAAAAAGTGGATGCTAACATCTCTAAAACATACAATTAAAAATATGATTTTATACAGTTATAGAGAGAGTATTCAAAAAAGGACTTACTAACACAATTTGAAACTTCCTTAGGAGGGGAAGTAAAACCGCTGGTCCCATGTCAATTGTGGCATTAAAATAACCCTGGAAAGTATGAGTAAATACCTTTACCGGCAAAATTGGTAGGCCCTTTCGCCCTCGCTCATATACATTCTCGTGTGCTATATAATCAGTCGGTTAATAGAATATTATTATTATTATTATTAGCACCGCGTCTTACTACCCGTTCGGGTTGTGCACACTTACTCTAATGCGTAATGGGTAGGGTGATTGTGAGATGAAATGAAGGACCTACAGTTTAACGTGGAATCCGAACCACGGTGGAGGCCTGGCATTCCTCATATTCACAAGATGTCTTGTGAGAGGTGAAGGAAGGGTTTGGTAATCAGATAAATCTGTGCCGGGACCGAGGATTGAACCCCGGCCGCCAGCTAATAGAATATTAAATACCTCAAATAAACAAATATAAATTTAACTATATAATTTGAAATATTTTACATTTTTATTGTTTATTTGTGCAATGATTATAGTCGATATTATCATGACATTCATTATTTCCGTGTTTTATCAAATTGACAACCCATTAAAATTTTTTTTTTACAGAAGTAGAAATAAATGGATTCTAGCTTCATGAAGGGGGGGAGTTGGAAAAGTGAAATGGAATAAGAGTTGAACCTGTAATTTATTTTAACTAAGCATTTCGTTGTCTCAGCTGGTCAGAGTCGCCAAGCTATTCATGCTGGTCTGCCTCAATACCACCCAAGGGCTAACAAAACATCATATCTCGCCGACAAGACAACAGCATTAAGCTACACGTGTTTTATCAGCCAGCGAAAGGTTTCAAGTGATCAACCTCCCTTCACACACCACGTAATCCCCCTCAAAATATATAATATATTTTAGAGAATTTCTAGAGTTTATTATTTAGGATTGTATCGGTTTTGTATACCTTTATTTTATTCTCAGTGGACATTTGGAGTACCTTTTATCAAATATAAAAAATATCTATTTGAGGTCAACATTGATCTATTCTACTATATTTTTATTGTGATTGTATAGGTATTGATACTGTTGAAGACATATTATTTAGTTGTGGAAGATTCCATTGATGGTTGTTGTTGATAATGAGTGTGACCCCACTAACCCCTCTCCTTATAGTTGTATTTTGCTCGTAAAGAGCGGTCAGTTGGCATCGAAACCTGAGTTGGGTTTCCTTATTATAGATATAGTTAACCCTCCGTTTGGTTTGTGTTGATGTACCCGGTGTTTCATAATATACTATTGTGTTGGTATACTACAGTAGCCCCATGGCTTCTTTGGTGCTGACTGAAAGATCCCAACAGACAGCTGAAAGCTTTTAAAAGCTATCAAACCAAATTATGTATCCCTACGCCGGACTATATGATCTGAAAAAACATGTGTTTACCAGCTGTCACTTCTGACGGTCAAAATTTAGGTATTATACTGTCAGACTGTCAGAAGTCAGCTGTTAGCTGTCAGTCAGCACCAAAGAAGCCATGGGGCTACTGTACTAAAGTTTTCTTGCCATCCAGAACATCTGCGCTCTTGACTCTCGGACCGGCTCAAAGCTAGACCATCATTCCCCAAGGGAAAAGCATATTCCGATTAACCGCGTAATTATTCACATTAAGCCTCCGCATTCACCGCCTCTTGCGAACATTGGTGATTTCAGAGCAAGGCCATAACCAAAAAACCCTACCCAACTGAATTGTATACTTATATTCAATAAGTATTCACAAGGTGATCACGAGATCAAAAGTTGAGGTAAGGTCTTGTGACACCATTTTTTTCCTTTATTGTGTATCCTTTGTTGCCTTGGTTATTCAAGGGTGGTCATCCATTTGTTTGTTTTTATTTCCGCAACCATGTCCTCAGATACTATCTATGAAAATATACTGATACCGATCACATGACTTGACGTATGAATACGTTAAAGTAGATCAAATTATTGTTTCTAGCTGTCAGAAATTTGGGCTGTAGCTACCCACGCTGGTGGGCACGTGGTCTCTAAAAGAATAGCTCCCTCGTTTTCATTAATAGAAGGTGAAGAGCTATGTATTACCAACACCATCTATAAACTAGGCTTGGATTCGAACAAAACCCTTTCCCCTCACCCCATCTCCATCTACGAAAAAACCAAAATAGACGAGCTTTACGTTTAGTCCACGTTCCCGCCAATGCGAATAAAAAGTTAGTTCTTAGAAGTGTATTCTGATACCAACATGTGTTTTAAACTCGTATTTATAGTGATGATGATATCCACACTAATATTATAAAGAGAAAAGATTTGATTTTTTGTTTTTTTTGTTTGTAATGGATAAACTCAAAAACTACTGGACCGATTTTAAAAATTATTTCACCAATATAAAGCTACATTATCAGCGAGTAACATAGGCTATATTTTATTTTGAAAATTTAATTTATTCCTCATAAAAATGTCGATAGTCACTCATATTTTATGGTAGAGTCTATGATGATTCTTCTATATGTGTGTTGAAAATAATAATGCAGGGGGAAGGGGGAAGGGTCTAGTTATTATATACATCGACACATCTCATCTTTCTTTAAAGTAAATATCCACCCAGGAGCAATTTCTAGAACACCACTGTAGCAATATTGACTTAAAAGTCAATGCCGTGGGACGAAAGAAAGGTCACTACAAAGACAAACGTTAAAAAAAACACCTCGTAATCTAGAAACAAAACATATTGGATATCTAAACTGTAAACGTAGCTTTATTTGCACATTAGCTGGTATTAATTACATATCCCCCCCCCCGGAACCCCCACTGCCCCCCACACACACATATTTTGGCAGTAACTCTGTCCACCAAGGTGTGGCAACATGTCATCCTAGTCCACATACTTTTGTTCTGCTTCGAGTATGACCACTCCTTTCTCCAACCTATTTGTTCAATTAATGCTATTTACCCTTAGCCCCCCATGTGCTGTCAGCGAGACAGTCTCCCAGATGAATTAGAAGACGAATGTGACTTATGGTCGAGTGGTCTGCCAACTCAAGTGGTGCTCTAACCTCTAAGGTGAGTGCCGCGTAATTTGGTGAAAACAGTTCCTAGTACTTTACGGCCCAAATCTTAAAGTGTGATGGGAGAGAACGCGAGTTAAAAGATTTGTTTGTTTTTTCCATGCCAAAACAAAAATATTTTGGCTAAGACGAATAACATTTTGCTTTAGTTGTTACAATGGTTTAATTTATAAGCATAGTAATAATAATAATATTTAGAACCGCGTCTTACTACCCGTTCGTCTAAGCATAGTAATATCAGCGATTTTTTAAAAAAACATTTATCAGCGGTATTGCCTAATTTGACCAAAACATTTCTTATTGGTTAAAATAAAAAGAGTAATCAAATGCCATGACACTTATAACAAATATTCAATAACCATGAGATTATAATATGCGCTAAGCCCACTTCGGTGGCCATATGATCTCATCTCTAAAACATACTATATGTAGCGCTCTAGCGAGACTCAGTCTACACACTCGTAAGAGTTGACGGGGTCTAGCAACACATGTAGTGTATACAAGGACCCGCCCCTCTTCTAAGGATATGAAAAAAATATCGATACTTTACTAATATCGATATTTTACTTTTAATACCAGTATTATTTTACTAGATACTTTTTTACAATACTTTTACTGATAATAGTACTCACACCCCGGTATCTTATCGGTATCGAAAGAAACAACTTTTTTGGGGGTTAGCTTCCCTCGTGCTAGGATTAAATGTTTACTAGGGTGATCTGTGGAGGGTGAACAAATTACACTGTGAGGGGAGACCAGTCTACTGCCCCTTCCTTTATCAATGAACACGCTCATCACAAACTAAACAAAATAAGTTTTTGTAGAACTAAATTAACTCACCTTAAAGGATGTCCCAAGTAGATGAAGCAGAGCAGGGCGCCCATTCTCCTGTTGTTTGTCAATAGTTGATAAATCTATCATGATAGTATACAAACGAAGAATGTAGTTTAAAAATGCAACCTTCCAGAAGTGAATTATGGAAGTTTTTTTAAGAAGTTGGATAGCGAAAAAGCATCTTGTAAAATTTCTTTTAAAGTATTTAAATCATTATAGTTTTCAGTGTTTAAATAAATATGGGAATAAAATGATGATCCAAAAGTGGAAGTTATTATGACTAGATTAGAAAAAAAATAATTCCAGGTTAAAATTTCAATACTGATACTTACTGTTATAGATACTTTTCTTTCAATACTAGTACGGTATCGATATTTTTCATCCGATACTTTTCATGAGGAGAGTATCGATATTTTTCTTTAGATACCATATCCCTACCCTCTACGCCCCACCTCGGTGGCGTAGTTGGCTAACGCGCTAGTTGTGTTGAGCTCGACTGCTGAGGACGGTGAGATCGAGGTTCGAATCTCGGTCGGGTGAACTGAGGGTGGTTTTTCCCAAATGGTTTTCCACTCTCCCTCCACGCAAATGCGGGTTCACTTCCTCTAATTCAACCTTCCCAATTCCTAATCCATTAGCGTAGTTAGTGCTTAAAGCGTATAAACCGAACAGGTAGTAAGACGTGGTGCTAAATAATAATAAATAAGATACACTCTACGTAAGACTGTTCTAAATACGAGCGTAACTCTCGCAATAGACTAAACTTCCAATGACAGGGAAATTAGGGTTCGAATTTTGTTCGGGTCTACTGACAGTGTTTTGAAAATAATGGTTTTCCACTCTATTCCCAAGAAAACGAAAAGGCGAGTGTATTCACTAATATCAACTGTCCTTATTACTAACCCATTAGTGTAATTAGTACATAAGCGTATAGCTCAAAAGAGTTGTAGTACGTTGTGAAACTTTCACTTTGTTATATCAGGAGAAATTGGAGTGATCGTGAAATATCTATCTCGAAATAATGAAATTTTTTTACGTTTTATGCAAACACGATCCCAAAATAGTGGATTCTATTATTCTGTCTGTCCCCATATCTATCTGTCTGCGTGCCTGTCCGTCCCAGGCCATGGATCCAAAAAGGTTTGATGGATTTTGTTCAAACTTAATATTTAGATATTATAGGCGCATACCATAAAATGTATTTTTACTTTAGCCCTTCAATTAAGGGTAGTTTACTGATGAGTAACTCTTTTAATTATAAACTTTTCGAAAATTGCTCCAATAATTTTGTTTAAAATCCATATTTAATATTTGTTTAAAATTAGAAATAGCATTATATAATTAGTTTTTGGGCAAAAATTCGTTGAAGGGTAGTTTACTGATGACTGATTTTTCAAAAACTTGAAATATTTGACAAATGACTATAACGATTTGGTTACAAATGGGTATATTTTGAATGTTTGACATGACAAATAACCCATTAAACTTTTGGGTAAAAATTTGATAAAGGGTATTTTACAGAAGGGTGATTTTTTTTAAATTATAATTATTTTGAATATGGCTAAGTCAATTTTGCTTCAAATGTTTATCAGAGGAGTGTTTAACATAAGCATGATACATAACGCTGTATACTTGTTGGAGGGGAGATAAATTTGGTTATGGGTAGCGTACTGATTACTATTTCTTTAATTTGAATATTTTAAAATAAGGCTCTATTTATTAGGATTAAAATTGGTATCTAGAGACTATTTTACATATCAATAATTATCCTATATTTCAACAATTTTGTTTAAAATGTATATATAGAACGTGGTTATTGTGATTAACTAGATGATGTGTGTGTTTTAAACAAGGAAAACCTATTTAATATTATTTTATAAAAAACCTATTATTGAAAATTTTCTTCGAAGCTATAATACACAAAATGAGAAAGTTTGTCCGATTGTATCGTACAATTTTTTTTATAAAATTTAATTAAACGTATAAACTATAAACGGAAAAAGATATTTTATTAAGTTCAGCAAAAAAAAATTTTTTTTTTACATTAAAAAGTAGAAAAAATACAGTACTTAACTCGCTTTTCATTCCATATCACCTTTAACAATTTTGTTCCGGCCAGTCATCGTCGTTTTTGTATAGTACTGGTAGGAGGAGATTGAATCAGTTTGTCATTTATTTACATATTTGCCCATCCCTGTTGCTAGGAGGTCCAACACCTTAGCACAGGCAGTAGCGCACCTGCCTGCATAATTAAAAGTGCTGAGTTAGATTCCCAAGATGGACGACAAATTTAAATTTAAAAAAATTTAGTCTTCCCTTTTCAAAGTGATGAATTGGCAATTTTTTCATTTGTAATTCGCGTGCTTATAATAATCAGTAGGTTCAAAAAATGCTCATTAAATACCCAAAATAAATAAATTTTGCCACGAATCTTGAAATATTTGTTTAAGGTATAGAGCAGGGGTTTCCAACAGATGGCCCCAACGCCTTTTTACTGTGGCCCACAAAGTTACTTGGAAAAGTAGTTTACTATTAAAAATGTTGTTTTCAGCCGACAAATGGAAAATTTCTACTGCCGTTGGAAAAATCTATTAAAGATTCTATTGAGGTTCATTCAGTAATAAAATTAATTGAACTCTAATTTAAAATTAAATTGTATGTCCGCGTGGGTCATACGTTCTTCAACCCCTTAACCGATTACGATGCTATCCGTCAATATATTTGTGGATTCAATTGTGGCCCTCGGGCACAAGTTGGAAACCCCTGGTTGCGTGATGGACCTTAATAAACTGTCTTTGTGAACACAAAAAACATTATATTAATTGTTTGGTTACTAGGTCTATTTAACAAATACCTTAAAAATAGTGAAAAGTTTTAGATTTAATTTTTTTTAAATTTGACATAGTATATGCGTCTTACATATAATTAAGGTGTTATACTTTATATATTATTATTGTTATTATTTTTATTATTATTATTATAATCACCACTTCTTACTACCCGTTCGGGTTACACGCACTTACGCTAATGCGTAATGGTAGGGTTATTGTGAGATGAAATGGAGGACCTACAGGTTAACGTGGGATACGAACCACGGTGGAGGCCAGGCATTCCACACATTCACAAGTTGTGATTGACAAACTTCTTGTCAGAGGTGAAGGAAGAGTTTGGTAATCAGATAAACCTGTGCCGGGACCGAAGATTGAACCCCCAGCATAGAAGTTTGACACCTTACCCCTAGACCCCCAGTTCACCATATATTTAATATAAATTAACCCAAATGAAATATTAATAAACAAAATATCAATAAAATACTTACTATTCATACATACATTTTAAGTTGTAGGGATATGATAGAGTAGTAAATCGTTATTACTGTAAACTGAATTCGCACCAAAAGGATACAATCGTTATTACTGTAAACTTAATTCACACCAAAAGGATTCAATCGTTACTACTGTAAACTGAATTCACACTAAAAGGATACAATCGTTATTACTGTAAACTGAATTCACACCAAAACGATACAATAGTTATTACTGTAAACTGAATTTACACCAAAAGGATACAATCGTTATTATTGTAAACTTAATACACACCAAAAGGATTCAATCGTTATTACTGTAAACGGAATTCACACCAAAAGGATACAATAGTTATTACTGTAAACTGAATTCACACCAAAAGAATACAATAGTTACTACTCTAAACTGAATTTACACCAAAAGGATACAATCGTTATTACTGTAAACGGAATTCACACCAAAAGGATACAATAGTTATTACTGTAAACTGAATTCACACCAAAATGATACAATTGTTATTACTGTAAACTTAATTCACACCAAAAGGATACAATCGAGGCCATGTGATGTGTTATGACTTATGGCATTCCACTCAAGACAGGCAATTTATAATTCATTTCATTCAATTCTCTTAGTGACGTCATAGCTGCATGTGCAATAGCTAAATGATGAAGCCAGTAAAATAAGAATACTTGATCTAACATTACAAGCTACCTGATGTATTGTTTGGACGTTTGATTGATAGTGACGTACATTGCTTTTGCAAATGAATAAGTCAAACAATAAGTTTAATAGCTTTCATCCAACAAAAAAATACAAAACAAGGCTTCAAGTTTCATTTAAAAAACAACAAATAACTATTTTTTTACTGAACAGATACTTACAACCCGTTCAGCCTATTAAGGTATTCACACCTATGTGATCAATAAGAAGGGGGGAAAAAAATCAACATTGCGTAGCTTCTCATTTCTCCTCCGTTCAAGACCCACTGCTTCACAGAACATTTTTGAAAACACCGGAGATTGAACCCGGAAGATATGATTTAGAGTAAGTGTGAGTGAGTTGGGTGTGTAGGAATATTGGGAAACAATTTAATGTAAACCACCCTAATTACACACCATTAATACTCGAACCCTGATCCACCCGTCATTGTCAAACCAGAATATCGTGTGATTCATTAAACCATTAGATGCGAATTGTAAATTAAAATTTTTAACAACATTTTTATTGCTACTTTAACTAATTTAAAAAGTGACATTTAAAAACAAAAAAATATTACTTAATTGATTATATTTCAGATAATAATAGCTATTTATGGTATTTTTATCAATTCTTTTTTAATGAGATATGGATTTTCAATGGCTTATGAAGTAAATTGACATTTCACCAGCTCAAAGGATGCTATAACATAGCAAGTTTTTTTAACTATGTACCCGTCTCGGTGGCTTAGTTGGCTAACGCGCTAGTCGTATTGAGATCGACTGCTGAGGACGGGGAGATTGAGGTTCGAATCTCGGTCGTGTGAACTGGGGGTGGTTTTTCCCTAAATGGTTTCCATTCTCCCTCCACGCAAATGCGGGTTCACGTCCTCTAATTCAACCTTACCAATTCCCAATCCATTGGCGTAATTCGTACTTAAAGCGTATAACCCGAACGGGTAGTAAGACGCGAAGCTAAATAATAATAATAATTATAATTTTAACTATCCCCAGCCCTTACCACTATACTTCGACTCGAGTGGCCAGTGTTTAATCCAAACTGGTGACTAGAAGTATGTGATTTTACCCACAATATGTGTAATATCTTCACTATTAACTACAGGCATTTACTGGTGCATTTCCTTATATGTAACACACCTTATTCTTGGCCCTTAGCCTAGTGAGTGTGAGTTGAATACATTCCAAAAATATCGAGATTGGTAAACTATCGACATTCTATTTTTTTTACGTTCCTAGGCTTACAAATTTATCCTTATAATCCTGAACTTTTAGATCCACATTTAAAAATGGTTGCTAAGCAACGTTGCACAATAACGGTGTTAAAAGGAAAAACCAAAAACTTAAACTATAGATGAGAAAGAGAGTGGGCGAAGGTGAGGGGGGGGGGGGGAAA
>CABEEJ010000025.1:171494-346909 GCA_901482245.1 Timema douglasi | reverse complement strand
CCCCCCCTCCCCATGTGCTTGTTAACTAGGAATCAAGAGGTGTGAGGAACAGAAGAGAGAAACATCTTCACTGGATATCATAGATCAATAAGTTTCGTGACCTCTACGAGTGATCTTTGCATAGTAGAAAACCGGACCATCTTTTTTTTATGTTTTTTTTTCTTTCATGGTAAAGTTCAGTAGGGTCAACCAGAACCAAGGTAACATTTTTTAAACTAGCTTTCTCTTGGGTATTTTTTATTATAATTTTTTAAGCCTTTTTTGAGTTATTGAGATTCGAATTAATTTCTTTGGTACTTATTCTAATTGCAGGTTCCGACACTCTTACATAATGAATTTGAGCAAACTTCTTTTAAAACACAGCAAGAAAATTGATTATTCACAGTGGGGTACTGAATCTCTCACCAACTGACACGTGTACAATGTACATATTTGAGAGCTAATATGTTTTAGATTATACCCAGTGAGTTACTGAATCTCTCACCAACTGACACATGTACATATTTGATAACAAATATGTTTTAGATTATTTCCAGTGATATACTGAATCTCTCACCAACTGACACGTGTATTTGTTTGAGAACTAATATGTTTTAGATTATTCCCAGTGATACACTGAATCTCTCACCAACTGACACGTGTACTTATTTGAGAACTAATATTGTTTTAGATTATTCCCAGTGATATACTGAATCTCACACCAACTGACACGTGTACATATTTGAGAACTAATATGTTTTAGATTATTCACAGTGATATATTGAATCTCTCACCAACTGACACGTGTACATATTTGAGAACTAATATGTTTTAGATTATTCCCAGTGATATACTGAATCTCACACCAACTGACACGTGTACATATTTGAGAACTAATATGTTTTAGATTATTCCCAATGATATACTGAATATCTCAATGACTGACACGTGTTGATGTGTAGAAATATAAGTTTCTACTCAGATAAAATAACACAATATATTTATGATAATAATTATACGTTGTAATATTCTTCAATTATAGATTTTAAACAAAACTGAAAAACTACTTTAAAAAATTTACAAAAATCAATCATCACTAAACTGACCTCGAATAGTTTTTATTCTTAGTAAAAGGCGGGGAAAAAATCATTTGATCCTGTAAAACACTCCTTTGAAAATCGATTTGAACCATTTATCTATAGTGTTTTTTCACATATGTCATATTTTCAAAAGCCTATCTTCATTTAAATAACCTTGAATATATATATATTTATTTTTTAATTTTTTAAATGTAAGTATTTAAAGATACAATGCTATTCCCAACTATCTTTAAGGTATGACTATACCCCGTCATTGGTGATTTAATCTACTGAGAGAGTGACGCGTTAGATCACGCGACCACCAAAGCGGGTTGAGAAAAAAAATTCATTGCTCACAACTACAATACTTCCTCTATATGAGAAAGTGGGATGAAAACCAAGTGGTTGCGGGCTATATTAAACTACTTCCTCTCCTATCATCGCTGTCCTAACTTGACGTCTTCATCTCAATACGGACTAACGAATCTTAAGAGGCGACAGAGCAGAGAGTTTGACGTTCTGAACCATGACAGGGCATTATTATCTCGGTTATGAAACTCTGTGATTATTAAAATATTTATTTCAAAATCTTCATTAAAGTCGTACGTTGCACTTCATATAGCAACGTCGCCGCAAGTGGTGTGTCAGATGTTGCGGTTCTTTCCGTGAGTGTGTTAGATTTGTGGTTTCGCAGGTCGTGTGGTAAGAAGATGTCGACCACGTACGTGGATTCTCCTATACGTCTCAACTGAGGTGAGAAGGTCGACCATCAAACTTGTCATTAAGAGACTGAAACGCCGCACTCTCGAACCATCTCGTCTGTCATTTCACGTCTCTCGGACGAGGCGGATTCAATACCGCATCCATAGACGTATGAAATATCTCACCTACGCACTCCGTGCTCACTTGGTCTTTGGTACGTAGCCCATAAGAGATTCACTCCATAATTAGGTTTCTCCGAGTGAGATTTTAAAGATATGATTTGACTTTTATTGCCCAAATATCTCTCATTTACATCAAGTCTTGCTGTAACCTATTTTAAAAACCTAAGAATGTCTGCAAATTCTTTTACAGCATCGAGTCTTACTACAATTTCCTTTACACTATCAAGTCTTGTGGAAACCTTTTTTTATAGCATAAAGTCTTGTTGCAACCTTTTTTACATCATCAAGTCTTTCTGTAACATCTTTTACATCATAGAGTCTTTCTGTAACCTCTTTTATATAATCAAGTCTTGCTGCAATCTCTTTTACATATTATAGTCCTGCTGCAACCTCATTTACAGGATCAAGACATATTGCGTCAACTCCGAAACACTAATTTCAAAGGACTGTTCTTTTACTGACATTTGGATGATGGTTCTCTTAAAAGCAGTTACTAATATAAACAAAACTACCTCAACATCCGATGTTCATGTTTTCAAAATCATACGATTCTTACTGAGCGTTGAAAATCCACAGCACAACTTCATTAGTAGGGGAAGAAAAGCCGTTGATCACACGTCTATCGTGGCATGTATAGATCCCTGGAATTTATATGAGATATTTTTCTGGCAAAATTTGGAGGATCTTTCTCTAACTCATTTATAGAAATTCATTGTGGAAATCAACGTGAGGCTACTAAATACTTTGTTGAAGTAAGATACATTTTAATTTATTAAGTAAGACCCATCATTAGAGACAGAAACTGAGAACCAATAAAACAGAAAAAAAATCGTCATTGGTGTCTAAAACCTATTTAAATTATTAATACAATTATATAAAATGGTTGCCGTTTTATAAATATATAATATTTAGATTTTCCTAGCATCAATAATAGCAAATCTTGGAATTCTTAATCAAATAAAAGTCACAATTATTTTAAATAAAAACGAAAATATCTTTGAAAATTATTATTGTGATAGCCGATTTAGCAGAGTTGTTTTATTTTGATGAGTTTCATTGGACTGTTTTCCCATTAGTTGAAATATCACGTGATTTAAAATATGGACTGTGTGTATACAGCAGTTAAATATCCTCAACGATAAGGACAAATATAACCTAAAGTGTCAGACTGCAGATTTGGATTAAAATACATTTATTTCTACCATGAATTCAACTATACGCACTTTCAAGGCTGATTCCAACATGTATTATAAGTATGTATTTACGTTTGAAGGGGTATTTCTTGTCTGATCACCAATTTAAATATATACTATTCAATAAAAATATATACAAATTGATTTGTCCATCTTTTGATAAATATAATTAAGCTGTTTGTAATCATTAATTAGCTTAAAATAAGTATCATTTACGTATACAAAAATATAAATAAACGTTTGTTTTAATGTTTCAAAATAAAACCTTTGAAGTATTAGGTATTTTTAATGTTTCAAGCTACAAATTTGAATCAATCTGTATTTTTTATGTGTATTTTTATTGTTTCAAGCCACACAATTAAATCTTATCATTTAGGCATAGTTTGAGCCAAACCTCACATATGGACCACGTCAAGTATAGTCAATGCTACATCTATGAATATTTATCACCGACGTTTGGAAGATGGGTAATATCGTGACGTTCACCACCTACAATATAGTATTATACAATTGATTCTCTCACGCTAGACGAGAAAAATATCAAAAATAGCCCCACGACACGGGGGATAATAATTGTGTTCTACGATGTACTACTTTATTTTTCGCCTCTCCCCACCACCACCCCCAAGATTGCGGGGTGTTACCGGTAATTTAGAGCTCATACTCGTGACCGAAAAGTATGTTTGTCTATTTCTGTTGTTTTTTTCTTTTCTTATTGACAATGTCATGATGTCACACAGAATTTTTTTGGTATTTCAAGTTCATCTTATTTACTACGAGGTAGGTTTTAGCCTGCCACCTGGGTCCGTGTAAGGTAACATCTGGGTCATATGCCATATGGGAGGTATACAATTCGTATTCAATAACATCCAGGTCATATGTGAACTGGGCCGTCCTGGTTCTTCCGTTAAGTTGCCACTCATATACCCTGAAAAGTATCAGTATTGAAAAAAATTTGACGTAATTTTTTTTTAGCACCACGTCTTACTATCCATTATAATTATACGCTTATGTACTATTTGCGGAGGGAGAAAGTGGAAAACCATTTAGGAAAAAAAATTAGTATAGCCAGCTGGAATTGAACCACAATATCCCTGTCATCGGCAGTCTAGTCTAATACGAGAGTGACGTCTTAGACCATACGGCTACCAAATCGGGTACTCTCTCTTACTACCCTTTCAGGTTATACGCATAAATGATAATCACCCTAATGAGCTAGGGATTAGGAAGGAATCATTTTAGAGGTAATATAACTGCATTTGCGTGGAAGGAGAGTGGGGAACTATTTAGAAAAAACATCCTCCCTGATCTCCCTGTCGTCAGCAGGTCAGTCTAACACGTGAGTGATTCCGTAGACCATTCGGCCACTGAAGCAGGTTGTTTCATTATTATCTTGATTTAATACATGACGGTCATAACATCATAGGTTAACTAACTAAGGGTAAGTCTTTATTGGGATTTTTGTAAGAAGAAACTTTTAGAAAATACAAAACTTTAAGAAAATACAAACGTTTGTTGTTGTTAACAATGATAACATTTTACTATATTAGCTTTTTTTTTTTAGGTTCTGATTCTTTATAAGGCATAGGAAGCTACGACATACCTAATCAGCTGGTAGTGGGAAAATAGATGACTTTAATAAAATGAAAATTGACCCAGGCCATAGGCTAGAAACAGAAATGGAACTAAAAAAACCAAACAAGAATTACTATGAGCGAGAGCGAAAGTACTTACAGATTTTGCAGGGAAAGATTATTTTCACATAACTTTCAGGGTTCTTTTACATATAACAATTGACATGGGAGTGACGGATTTACTTCCCCTCCGAAGAAAGCTGTGCTATAGATTTTTTTTCCCATTTTACTCAAGAAAAATCCGTCGACTCCAGTTAGATGTGAACCTTTTAACATCAGGTCGTGAGGTGAGCAATTTACCCCTAAACCATTAATTTACCACTTATCTAAATGAATACATGTTAGCATTTAGATGCTACTCCTATATTCAAGATTCAGACTCGTATTCTGGTAGTACATAATCTTAAATATAGACAAAGGATGCTCTATGTTTTAAATTACCTTGTTTTGTAGGGTATTTGTAGAAAGTTACCACAATATTCTTTTTCTTATAAGTAAAACTTGCACAGCTATCGTCATAAATTAAATTAATATATATTTTACATTTTATATAAATAAACTTATGTTTAGTAAGTGACACTTAAATCACACACTGTCCTTCCATATAAATGATGAAAAGTAAAGTTTATAGTTTTTGTTTGGATATTAAGCTAAAATACTGGTTTTGGTTCAAGTGTTATGAAAAGTCGCATAGATAATTATAACGCCACCATTGATAAAAACTTGTATAAACGTGATTATAACTTTTTTTTAACTGGCCTTCCCTCCTTTCTCCATCCAGAAATTAATTTTCCACACATCTGGAAAGATCATATGCATTAAATCCCATTAATAAATATTAATGATACAATTAATAAACTAGGTGGGATAAGTTAATTTAGAATATTATTTTAGAAACAAAGATCTTGCGTATTAAGTAGAGCCAGCACATCAGCAATACCAAACTAGGATCTGTTCTATTCTACTCAAAATGTACTCTATAGTATTTAAAAGAGTTATTTTTAATTCTACTATGTATTTTTATAGGGCCAACTTTATTTAAGTTCAAATTTTCAAATTTTTCATCCGACAGATAGAAAAGCTTCTAGATATTATTTTAAGTATTCATACGTCTAATCATGTGATCGATAGCAGTTAATTTTGATAGTTGTTCAAAGTAGTTATAAACTAACATTATTAAAATAGTAAAATGTTGTTACTGTTGGTTGCAAAAATATATGTGTGAATTTTCTAATTCGACTCATTTCTATGAAAATTGGACTGTGGAATGATGCCTTAGTCCGCGTCTCTACAAGTATAGATTTTTGTAAATTTTATAGGAAGGAATGTTTCTACCAGTTATTTAAGTATTCATACGCCAAGTCATATGATTTGCAACTTTCATTTTTGAGAGAGTGTATCAGAACTTTTTTTTTTACATCCACTACTATTTCCAGCCCATGACCTAGGCCAGTTTTTTTATTCAAGTCATTTTCCGATACTGACTTGCTAGGCTTGTCATAGCTTCATATACCTTATAATATAACTTGAGACTAAGACAGGCACAACATCCAGTCACCAGCCGTCAATTTATCAATGTGATAGGTTAAACCCATACTCTCATCACTGATATATTTTCGGCCATGCCGGGAATTAAACCCGGGACCCTTATCTTAGTATTTTGACACTCTAATGACTGATCTAAATTGTCGGACTACTATCATATAAAGTACCTAGAGATATAACTGCTTTGATATATACACCATTAAAACAAAGAGCATAAATAAAATATACACTAAATATTTACAGTTTAATAATAATAATAATAATAATAATATTTAGCACCGCGTCTTACTACCCGTTCGGGTTATACGCTTTAAGTACTAATTACGTTAATGGATTAGGAATTGGGAAGGTTGAATTAGAGGAAGTGGACCCGCATTTGCGTGGAGGGAGAGTGGAAAACCGTTTAGGAAAAACCACGCCCAGTTCACCCGACCGAGATTCGAACCTCGATCTCCCCGTCCTCAGCAGTCGAGCTCAACACGACAAGCGCGTTAGCCAACTACGCCACCGAGGCGGGTTACAGTTCAATGAAAAATAAAATATTCTAAACTGGTCTCGTTTCGAATTTTCGTACGATTTGTATTGATGGTGTTCAAATTATCCTTTACATAATAATACATTTTAATAAAAGGAATTTGTTTTAAGTTTAATATAATGATGTTACTCTTTTATTAATCTAACAAAACCTTTTATACAGTAGGTTTCATATTTATATTTAATACATGTTTTGTAAGATTTGTTCAGTTTACATACGTTAATACTATTGTATATTATTTTAGATCGGCCCTAAATTGAACCTGTCAGTAAATTAAACCAGTCTCACGCATTAGTATGAAATACCAAGGTAAGCAAAAATATAGCTCAACAATACAAACAATATAACATTTCAATTCAAATATAACTCCACACGACTATTTAGACCGAAAACTGTTTTCTATTATAAGTTAATAATATGGTATGTGCAGCCCAATTTTTGTTGAAAGGGATTTATATGACAGCTATAAAAGCTACTAGATTTACTTTTACATATTCATGAAATGTGCATCTGCATCTTTAAACAGATATTATAAATACATATAATATACAACTTATAAAATTTCAAAATGTTATCAATGTTGCCTACAAAAAGTTATGTTCTTCTCCCTAAAATGCTTGTTTTATTAAAATTCTACAATATATTAACAACAAACTTCTTTAAATATATCGAGTTAAATGTAGCTTTATTTAAATATACTATTATATAACTACTTTTAGTGTGTTACAAATAATTGTATTACACTTTTTTTAAAAACTAAATAGTTTCACACCACCTGTGTTAAATACCTATGGCTATAAATCTTGAAGCTAGTAATTACTATTTTAGTAACCAATAATTAGTGAGTCTATTAGAAAACTTTCTTCTATCCTTTTCTGAAGATTTCCAAATATGAATAGTTAAAAAAAAAAGAACTTCGAGTAGCTAGTGACGTAAAGAACAACGGAAATGACGGTGAAGAAGCAATGAGCCTACATAAAGTACCGACATCATTCATGACACTCGTTCATGTAATTGATCAGGTTGGCCAACTTTGTTAGTGCCCTCAAGAGTTGACCAGAAGTGTTTGACATTTTTAACGAAGAAAACACCCATACTGACGCAGATTCGCTAGTGTTAAATGTGTAATTAAATCAAAATAGTGCTATAGAAAGCTTACAACTTAATTTTTGAAAAGTTTAAAAACAAATAAAGAAACTATCAAAGAGCATCATTTTTCATGATAGACACATTAAGTTACCCCACACAAAAATAATTAGTGCATTGTTTTAGTGTATTAGAAAATTATTTGGTATCCTGGTGGTCTAGGGGTAGAGTGTCATACTGTGTTGAGGGTTCCGGGGTTCAATCCTCGGTCCCGGCACAGATTTATCTGATTACCAATCCCTTCCTTCACCTCTGACAAGACGTGTATTAATCACAACTTGTGTATGTGTAGAATGCCAGTTCTCCAATATGGTTCGGATTCCACGTTAAACTGTAGGTCCTCCATTTAATCTCACAATCACCCTACCATTACACTTTAGCATAAGTGCGTATAGCCCGAACGGGTAGTAAGACGTGGTGCTAATAATAATAATAATAATAATAATAATAACTTACCATTAAGAAGACTTTAACACATGAATAAAATAATATTTTGTAAAATTCAATAAAATGAAAGCTTGGTAGGGGTAAACTTATTAATTATTAAAAATAAATAAAGTAAACATGAAAACTTTTATGGGCTAGTAGTGTTTATAGACAAACTAGCTCAACCTAACAAAATCTTAACATCAATGCGTCTAACAATTAGAGGTTGTGTTTCATTGGGTTCGTGATCTTGGTGTTCAAAAGAGTTTTCTTTAAAAATCTAAAATTTTTGGAAATCATAAAAGGACCACTCAATAGATGAGTAAAAATCCGAAAAAAATACCCATTATAAAAACGTAACGTTGCTCATTGCTTGGAACAATTTGACCTTCGAATAATCGTAAAATTTCATCCATATAAACTTTTGAAATACTATAGGGGTAGGTTAGTGATTATAATGTACCAAAATATGTAACTAATATAATCTTCATAATTAGAAAATACGTTGTTTTTAGCACCGTGACTTATCACCCATTCAGGTTATGTGCTTTTGTACAAATTTCGCTATTGGTTTTAGAGTTTAAGAAGGTTATATTTATAGGACATATACCCCCATTTGCGTGGAGGTGGAGTGCTAAACCGTTTTGTAAAAACCATCCTCAGTACACCCGACCGTAATTCGACCCTAGATATCTCCGTCATCGGCAATATAGTCTACTGCGAGAGTAGCGCCTTAGACCATGTGACCACCGAAGTGGGATGTATGTTATTAATGACAAGATAACCCAACCTAACAAAATGTAGCCTATTATTTTACTAATTTTAATCTAGGATGGGTATTATTGCTATTATCAACATTTTTAATTAGTTTATCCCGGTCCCTTTACTTTCCATAACCGACATTTTACCTTTTGAAATATGGCCATCCAAAATCTTTCCTCAACCTATCATAGACAAGTTTAAAATCTAGTGAATTAATAAATTAAGAATAATTTGCTTATCTCATGAAGTTTAGCCACATGTAAATCACATTTTGGGTGACGAGTTAGTTCTAATTATTTGGAATTAATATTTTAATAAATGATCCCACTGAACCAGAAAAGAGGTTTACCCATTCCTCTTCCAACCTGTTTTTCTCTTTGGAATGAGATTTTCTCCTCCTAAATAATAACGTATCGTTAGTTGAATAACCAACGATTGGTTGGCGTGTTAGGGGCTTGGAGTGTAGGTGGATAATATTGTGTGAAAAAACCATACTGCCTGTCTGAAATATTGTTCAGTCAATTTGAAACAAGGAAAACAATGAACCAAGTCAAGACACGTCTAATTGGTAATGTTTTGTCAGCCTATTATTTCTATTTTTAATCGACACGTTTTATACAAGTTTTAATAATGACTTAATTTAAGCGCGCATGAATAATTATTAAGATAGCAGTATACTAAAAGATTATGCACCCCTCCATTTACATTTATCTAGGATTAAAATCATGCATTGAAAAAAAAACGGATGCACCTGACCGGGAATTGAATATTAACCTCACAATTAACGGTGGTTAAATGCAATTTGACACCAATAATTTAATCATCTCGATCATCACTGTTATTAACGGTTAAATGAATCCTATAAATTAACGTGCCCTTTTTTTTCATTAAGGGCCATTCACTTTTAAAATCACTGGGGGACTTCAGATATTGTAGTGACCATTTAAATCGTACACACTCCTATAGTCATGTTTATCTATACTTATGTTATTAGACAGTTTCAATCTATATTTTCTGTGAAATATATATAGGGATATACTTAATTAAAGTGATAGGACACAGGAAATAAAAGTAGTGAGCCAGCTTAGTCACAGAAGTTAGGATAAAAATAAGAAAGATTTAGCAATATTCATTGCTAGAGGTGTATTTTCCTCAGATTCTAAATGTAAATCCTTCAGAAACTGTCTTTATTAAATAAGTTTTATTTAATAGTTATACATTTTAAATTTAAATAATTTAGCTACAAAATCGGAGAATAAATCAACCATAAGATATAGGTTTTGGATCGTAGATTGTCTGTGAATATCGGACATCATTATAGACAGTAATGGATAAGTTAGTGTCACCCTCTCAGTGCCCCCTTAGATGGTTCCTCTGACACTAAGGGCGGTGCGGCCAACTTTGGGAATCACTGATTCCGACCATTTCAAATCGATCTATAAACATCCCACTCTAGCTAGAAATACTCCCCCCCTATCCCACTAACCCTCCTTTAATCCTCTTACCTACCCACCAGACAAAATAAGTTCCACGTACACCGTTATATCCAGAGTCGAATAAATGTTGACAGTTTATATCTCATAGATTTCTTGTTTTAAAAATACACCTAAAGAAAGTTGGAGTGACAAATGACGCTGCCTTAAAAATATGTAGAAGAATACCAAAGTACCGTTTAGCCAAATAAGAAATGTATATATATATATATATATAATCGACTATGTAAAAAAAATATGATATTTCGAACAGATAATTTAGTTCTGTAACGGATCGAGAGAAGCCTAAAAACTTTTTTGTTTTCCAGTTATTTCGTTTTTATTCGCTCAGTATAAAAATTTAGTAGACGTGACGCCACGTACGCAGATGCCCTGTGAACTCCCAACAAGCGGGGTTGAAAGGTCATACTAAGAAACATGGATATTTCATGTTAGAAATGGGACCCACAGCTTGACTTTTTACTATGCTATTAAATGGCTACACGAGTGATAGGGATCTGATCCCCCCCCCCCCTCTTCCGTAACTGTTCATTCATACATTCATTATGTGATTTATGAAAGATATTAGCTAAAATTTCTGACACATCGCATTCGTTAGACAGTTAACGTTTTAAATAATAAACAGGGGAT
Organism: Timema douglasi; assembly: GCA_901482245.1. NCBI lineage: Eukaryota > Metazoa > Arthropoda > Insecta > Phasmatodea > Timematidae > Timema > Timema douglasi. The sequence goes on along the minus strand of CABEEJ010000025.1, from coordinate 335,603 downwards.
AGGTTTAGAACGAACTTATGATCTATGAAAGAGTCATCATTGTTATCTAATATGTATTGCATAATATAAAACTTTTATAAACGTTACTTTAACAAGATCCTGTTCTTTGGCGCTAAAGAGTCATATACAACTTCTTATTTATATTATGAGTAGGTAATAATAAACTTTTGCCTTGATGCGCCTCTACCTCATAAACCCGTCCTATCTCTACTCAGAAGTGACCAAAATATATTTCATAAATACATATAAAAACACAAAATAAAGTTCTTTACAATTACCCAAACAACGGACAAAACATCGTTTACCTTTCAAGCGGCTAGGGTTTGAAATGCCACACTTTCAGAATTTAAAGTATTAAAATCGGTGAATATTTTCAGAATTTGGTGAAAGAACCAATTTTGCTGGGCAGACAAAATTCTCAAAATTGAATATCAAATAAATGATTGTACAAAATTATAACAATAATTTTAGCCTCTTGGAAATATGTTTTAACATTAAGTTTCAATATTTGTATTACTCAAGCAAAATAACTCTCAAACTGTAAGACCGTACATACGCTGAAATTGGTAGAGTATACATAAATAAACAAAACTTTTTTTCCTTTTATTATAATAATAACTAACTGTCGAAACATCTAAACAGGCTATCACTGACAAAATACAGAATTATAAACACATTGTTTATTATTATTATTATTATTATTAGCACCGCGTCTTACTACCCATTCGGGTTATACGCACTTACGCTAATGTGTAATGGTAGGGTGATTGTGAGATGAAATGGAGGACCAACAGTTTAACGTGGAATCCGAACCACGATGGAGGCCTGGCATTCCCCACATTCACAAGATGTCTTGTCAGAGGTGAAGGAAGGGTTTGGTAATCANAGGACCTACAGTTTAACGTGGAATCCGAACCACGATGGAGGCCTGGCATTCCTCACATTCACAAGATGTCTTGTCAGAGGTGAAGGAAGGGTTTGGTAATCAGATAAATCTGTGCCGGGACCGAGGATTGAACCCCGGCCGCCAGCATAGAAGTCTGACACCTTACCCCTAGACCGCCAGGTCACCAACACATTGTTATTGTGTACAGTAAATTACTGTAAAATGAACAAGATATAGTAAATAAGTAATAACACAGAGAGAAAACTAAAAGGAACTATTCCAATAATTATTGTAATGGTTATTTAGTTAAGTGTTTATAATGAAAAAGCATTACGTAATTAGTTAAAAGTGTTTATTTTAGATAGAAAGTTTGGTTTTTCTTTTATGAAAAAAATCAAATTTCAGAAATCTAAAGTTAGCACTGCTAATACAAGGGGAAAAGGGGCTAGGTTTGTGTTACTGATAAAACAACATTTTTAGAATTCCAGAGGCACGAGAGAGCACAAAGATGCCCACATGTTCATGGGTGGATTTATAAGAAATGTTGCTGTTAAAAATGTTTAAAAACAAAAAGGGCATCACTATATATACTTCGTGTGAAAAGTGTTTGGTGCTCTAAAAGATTCCGAATTCTATCACAATCAATATAAAAACTGTTTAAAAAATGTATCATAGCAAGCAGGGACAAATTTGCGTTGATCATTGTCCATTCTGAGGGAGTCAGTTAAGTTTATAGAATTCCACACTACACTAGCATATTCTAGTTAGTATCTCACCAAAGCAAAATACAAACTTATGATACAGTCAACTTTAGAAAATGATGAAGTAATATACTTGATGAGGCCGAGTAATTTCAGAAAATGAGAAACTATGTGATCAAAATTGTAGTAAAAATAGAGATTATGGTCTAAATTTAGGTAACTAATATCGTTCATCATATCAGCCCCAACTCAGCGACCGCTTCGCACGATGTATGGAAGTTAAAGGGAAAAGAAAACACCTACGATATGCCAGAAATGTGGGCAGTGCATTCGTATTCGAATGAATACTGGAAATTTTCAGCGGTGACGATGGGGGACAAAGCGATAAAGTTTCTTGTTAATAACTACAGTAACCTATTGATTATGACAAAATTAAGATTTGTGCACAATACTTATCTGTAAGGCCATTCTAAAATGGTCAAAAACGAGACCTTTTCAAAGCGGTTTCTATCAAAATATTTAATAACTCAGCAAAGTTTAGTATTAGGAACTTATATTAACTCTTTATCTCCAATAATGTTTAATCATTAATGATCCAAGGGCAATAGTGTTAGTGTATATATATGATTTCTATCCAACTGGATCACAGAATTGATGGGCATGGGCATTCACGCTTTTTATATAAAAACAGCGTTTTATATTATCAATATCAAGATCATAAGTGAAAAAAAGGGGTGACTTTCCTGGTGAAAGTTATGTATATATTTTTGGATTTATTTATAGACATTACCTTTTAGGCGGACCTAGGTAGCACACTATTTATTTATATTTGCAAATATAAACAATCAGCGTGTGATATAATGTTTTTGAATAATTTGAGAAAGTCAGCAAACAAAAAATTGTTTGAAGATCTACTTACAAATGTCAGCAATAAACACGTTAAAAAGAAGAAGCTGATAATAAAATTATCTTGATGTTTTAATAAATAACAATCAAAATTTGGATTGGTATAGAGCTTCAAAGTACCCCTATTTGTCATGCCTCTCTTTAACTATGACGTCTCCAATTAATTATTTTCCAAGCTAGTCACTACAAAATAAAATAAAGTGGTAAATATTTTACAATACAAAGTGTACTTGATCTAATATCTCTTTAGTTTGCTTAACAGTTTCACTAAACATACTATTGAGTAATATCCCAGTAAAACATTCTAAGCTTGTATCCATCTCGAGTGCAACATATCACGTTTCATACGATATTTTAAAGCACACATTGAAAAGAATATGTAGATAGAATGTCAAAAGAGAAGCACTCTTAGTTAAATTGTTATGTAAACAGTCCCCGCTGGGGCATTCATGGGCTCACAAAACGTCAAGTGTTTTTACAGGCATGAATAGTTGGCAGAACTGAAACACTTCATCATCTAGATTTGATAATTTATAGTTGTTGAATGTACAATACCACTGCGCGCACTCTACTTCCTTTCACTTAACTTTTAAAAGGCATTCAAATGTGCAGATGAAGTCAAAACGTCTTTCTAAAAGAGGTCTTGTCAAGTTTTGTGTAGTTCGCCAATGCTGTTTTTCTTAACTTAAAGCGATGTGATTTGTCACTGATGATGGATTATAAATTTAAATTGTATAATTACTCAAATTCGTATGCCTGTATGATGTCAGTTATATTTTAATATATAAGAGATAATAAGCTTCGTATTTCTTGAAAAAACCTAATTCATTTAACTTTTATGTGGACTCACTTCAGTGTCCGGATGATCTAAGGCGTCATTATCGTGTTAAACTGGTCTGTTTATGACGGGGAAAGACGGGGGTTCAAACCCCAGTTGGGTATACTGATGGTGGTTTTTCATAAATGATTTCCCACTCTCCTTCCACGCCGAATGCTGGTATATTAACTCTAAAATGATTCCTTCTCATTCCTACCCCATTAGATTAATTATTATAAATACTTATAACCTGAATAGGTAGTAAGACATTGCGATATAAAAAAAGTGTGTGTGTGTGTCTGTTAGTTACACTCTTTTTCTGCCAGCACAGACTATCCACAAGTTTATATTAATGGGGTAGGAATTAGGAAAGCATAATTTAAAAGAATTTTACTCTCATTTACGTGGAGGAAAAGAGATAAACCATATTTTAGAAGAGAAAATAACATATTCAATACATCCAAAGAAGATTCCAACCTCAATCTTCCTGTCATTGGCAGTCCCCTCGTGAGGGATGCTCTAATCTAGACCAACGTTTCGCAAACATTTGTAAGTCGCTTTATCCCTTTCGTGGTGATATCTTTACCAACGTAACTCATCAAAATCTTCATAGAAAAAGAATATAGAAATCAATATATATTATCAAGTAAAGTTAAACGAAAGGTCCAAAGCTAAACAAAGACGTGACATAGATAAATAAAAGCCTCCAAAAGTTAATAACATCTCATCAAAATCTGAGTTTATTTATTTATCGGATTTATTATTAACACCATATTCGTAACTCCGTAATCGAGCTATAACGACAGAGTGTCTGCCTCTGTTGGGGAAGATATTGCCAACATTTGTGGATATAGGGTGTCATGTGGTCATCACAACGAACCCTTCGGCAGCTAATCTCACTTTTCTAGACCGGAGTTGATACTTATCTATTCATGTAGTCTCTTATTTGTCCTTACGAAGCTGTATTAGACCCCGTTTTAGACCTACTGCTTCACGGAAAATATTATGGAAGTTCCGAGGATTGAACCTGGCACCTCCGCATCCGTAGCCAGAAATTATATCCACTAGACCACAAAGGCAAAAACTATTTCATGATTAATAAAATTCAATGGTGTCGCGTACCCCAGTTTAGGAGACACTGCCTTAGAGTATGCAACTACATTTGCGGGCAGTTATATATTTGCTATTCTCTATGTTTATTATGTATCTCGTCTTTTTTGTCGTTAAATAGGAAAGGTACCCACATTTGCTTGGAAGAAAAACTATAAAGTGCAATAAAAATTATCTCTCTTTAGTGCATCCAGCCGGGATTCGAACAATTACTTTACGCTCACTGAATAATTTAGATAGTGTTTCAACCTGCTTGCCCATTTATTCGGGTCTTTTATAAGAAAGTTTATTCTAAAATAAATGCAGATAAACCTTTTTATTTACATCACAATAAATGAACAAAAAAAAAATGTTTATGCCTTTTCTTTCCTGACGAACTGTACTCTTAAATTCAGCCCTCATATTTCTCTTTAAAAATACCGTGAACTATAATTATCCTTTGTGTACATTGTAACAAATTAATAAATCAGGTATTAATCTCTGTCCCTCCCCTACATAAAAAAAACCACACCTCACCTTTTCTCTTTCCCCTTGAGACGATACGTATGCGCATAAGCCATAGCGCTCGACTTATCGTCTAATTGAAAGGTTTTTCTTTTTTAGTTTATTGTTTGTTTGTTGTTCCGAAGTTATCGGTTAATATTGATCTGCGCATGCTCGGACGGATGGTAAGTGAATCAGGTAAAAAGCTGTCTTCTACCTTCACGGACCAGGATGCTGTGGAAATAGAGATGGGCGAGTAACAGGAGGGTGGAGGATGCGTCTGAGAATAACGATTTATTACCTGCTTTAAAGAAGTCTTCTCCAAATTGTATTTCTACGTTGTAGCGAAATAAAATTTAAAACAAAATTCTCTTACTACTTGAGATACGTTGATTTTGCATATGTAAAATAATGCTGGTGAAACTTAATAATTGTCCCATTTAAATTACTTGCTCTCTGGCATTAGGAAATCGAGAGTTCATTGCTGCATTTACAAAAGTACGCCAGCTATCCCTATTTTAAACTAGTGCTATTCAGTCCACCTCATTACAAACTATCCCTATATTGAGCTAGTCCCATCCAACTCATTTAATTATTAATCTTAAGATAGTTTTATCCAGGTTAGCTAATCATACCCTATCTTTATCTTAAGCTAGTTCTATCCAGCCCACCTAATTACAACCTATCTCTATCTTGAGCTAGCTCTATTCAGTCCGCCTCAATACACCCTATTCTTGTCTTGAGATAGTTTTATACAATCCACCTAATTGCAACATATTCCTTGCTTGAGATAGTTCTATCCAGTCCACCTCATTACAACCTATCTCTATCTTGAGCTAGTTATATCTAGTCCACCTCATTACAACCTATCTCCATCTTGAGCTAGTACCATCCAGTCCACCTCACCACACCCTATTACTTTCAGGCCCATTCTAATGCCTCCGGTTTAGCACTAAGAACTAAACGTATGCACAAAAATTAACTTTAGATTTATCTGAGTGTATACACATATAAGTGGTGCTCTTTTAAAACACTAATTTTATTTTTATTCATAATAATTTTCTTAATCTAAGAGCAGTGGCATATCGTGATTTATATATATATTTAGTCCCCATGTTTCACTACACATTTGAGTTTTACGTGTGAATATATTAATAATTACGCTAATATTTAATTATAAGGAAGGTTGAATTTAGAGGAGGTGTAACAGAATTTTCATGGAGAAAGAGTGAGAAATAGTTTAGGTAAAAGCACTCTAATCGCCACCTAACATGATTTCACCCTAAATCTCTCTGTTATCGGCAGTCCAGTCTATTGCAGGAGTGACGCCTTAGATCATGCGGCCACCGAAAGAGGTCGTGACCTACCTAGGGTAATAAGATCGTGTTTAAACTAAACGAGTTAATCTAACCCTGGAAGCACTCTACGCCACGCCACTGTCTAAGAGTCACTCTAAACCCGTGTAGCTGTGTGTATAGACTTAGACGTCAGTCTCACGTGTTCTGGTTTGCTGGCAATGAGGAGTTTGGAGGATCGATTCCCTGTAGAGTATATGGACGTTTTCCCCTAAATGTTTTATCACCCTCCCATCATGCACATGTGGGTACATTTCTTCTATATTTTACCTTAATCATTAGTGTAAGTATTCGAATATCCTGTATGGATAGTAGACCAAAGTGAGCGTAAAGAAAAGCCCGGAGAAATAATCAGCTAGGCTTGTTTTCTAATGACAGTGAATTTGGGGTTTGATTCCCGATCGTGTGTGGGGAGGAATATTTTTCTCTAACAGTTTCCTACTTTCTCTCCGTTTAAATGTAGTTACACCTATTCTAAATTTTACCTCCCTAAAACAGTCCAACTTTCTTAGGAATAAATTCTTCTGACACCTATAACAGCTACCAGATCTACTTTCACATGTTTATATATCAATCCATTCTATCTTCAGGTGTCACTTTTGCGAGATTAAATAAAACTTACTACTGTATGTAGTAAATTCTTATCAATTTTGGTCACAAAAAAGGGTTTGTATTTTTTAAAAGGCCCTTATTATGAAAATATGATCGTACTTATCCCATCAGTGTAAACATACGGATAGTCCTAACGGTCAGTGAGGCGTGGACCATAGAAAACAAAACTGGAGACGGTAGTGTTTCCGTAAAGTGGACACTATATCCTCGAAAAGGACGGTAAAAATGATGTCACCGACGCAAGTGGCTTATTCGGCGAACGCAAGAGGACCTGATTATGGTTTGTGTGTGTGTGTGTGTGTGTGGCTGGTACTGTAATGACGTCACCTTGGAGGTGTTCCCAGGTAAGAGGAGAGGCTATCAGGCGAGTGATCACTCCACCAATTTGTTGTTGTTAGTTTAGTGGAACGGTGGGAGGTCAGTTCCAGATAAATCTTCAACGGGCTCCTCCGCCAACCCACCCTCTAGATCACGCGCCACTAAACCCGGAACATACACAGAGTAAGGGAAACATTACGTCTTATCAACCACTGTAATATGCTGAAGGGGGGAGGGAGGGAAGTAAGAAATATACACACTTTCCAAGACAAAAAACTTTATATCTCAAATTCTATAAGGACCCCAGCAAGAACTTTTATTTTTAAAATAATCTAAATATAACAGATACCTCTTTTAAGGCACTTGGTCTTGTCAAGTGCAAGTCTAAAACCAATTTTGTGGGATGGTCGGTGGGAGGGTGAAAGGCATGGCGTGGCCTCACAACCGATCAAAGTATCCTTCCGCGCCAAAAAGAACAGATGGATCACGGAAACCATAGATGGCCCTAGCTACCGGACAGGTCTTGCGGAAAAATCATACTTTTGGAAATATCAGTTATCTCGAGAACGAATGAAATTCGTATGTTAATATTTCAAACACCCCTTGTATTATAATGTATTGATGTTTATTAATTGTTACATTTTCTTGTTTTTTGTTATGAAGCCGGCAATTTTCTACTGGAAATTGTCAATTTTATCGATATTTGATCACTGACACAATTAGAGAGGAGGTTTGTATAACTTAATCAACATGCTTTAATTCTTTAAAAACCCGTTTCCGAAAAGAAAATTCTAAAACAGTAAAAATTCTTGAAGATAATCGTTTGTTCCCATGGCTCTGCATTTCCATGCCAAATGACCAGGGCCAATCGCCTTAATCATAATTTAAAGTGCAATAAAAGGTATCTTAACTTGCCTAACAGATGCCAGAACTAAATTAATTTGAACTAAAACTGGATTTTTCACCCTTTTTTCCCCTGTACCGTTTAATTTATTATTATAGTTATGGTTAAGAAGGTTAAGACAGCATTTTGGCAACCTGGTGTTTTTACTTTATCAGTAACCAACTCCGTGGTATAGTGGTCAATGCACCTGGCTATGAGCCTAGGGGTCCCGAGCTCGATTCTGGGCTGGTAGCTTGGGTAATTTTACTGAAAGGAGAACTATCCCAACAGTCATCAGTGTTTGGTTAACTATAGTAGGATTTTGGTAAGAAGAACAGTATAAGTTAGTTACTAAAGTTACTAAAACAATTATAACATATTCATACATCAAGTCATGTTATATCTGCAGCCATCACTATTGATAGATATTATCAATATCTATAGAATAAAACTAATATTAAAGTAAAATGTAATCAATGTTGGCCTTAAAGAAATATTTTTGAGTTATCGCTAGTGTTCTTCCAACCAAAATCTGGGTATAGGCTTAAGCTAGGTTAAGAGTTTGTACGGGCTCCTTAAACTCATACTCACAATCACCATTACCTCATCTCATCAGGACATGGGAAGATTCTCCACGGAGAGAAAGTACTATTAGTACATTCGGGCTTCCCCTGGGCGACGGTATATTAGTACTGGCTAATATTTTCACTCCTAGGCTACCAATGATTTAACCTAGAAGTGCAATTTCACTTTATCATTTAGAGAAAATGATGTAATAGTGATTAAGAAATTACTTCTTGATTACGGTAAATTTTGACATTTTATATGCTCCGGAAACCAATAAAGAGGTTCTTAAAGTTATTTAGTCTGCCTAGAGTAGAAATTGCTTAGTGGATTTTAGCCAAACTTATCATTTATATGATAATACCTCAGTTTAATATTTAAATTTTGAATATATCCCTCAATTTAAGTGTAGTACTGATAATTGATATTTATGAATTTAAAATATTTCGAAAAAAGTTTTAAATATTTTGTTTAAAATGTATATCTGGGGAGTGTTTGGACCAAAAAAGTTTGAATGTAAGGGCAAATTTCTCCTTGGAATGAATCTGCACATATACCTAAAACGCCACATGGAATCGAACCATGTTTCCCAAAACATATTATCAACCTCGACCTTCTCATCCGACTAATGGTGAGGTCGTGTAGAAACAGCCTGAATTAAATAGGAAGGTGTGTTTTGGAAATCTATAATGCCACAATAATAGTTTTCATATATTCATACGTCTAGTGATGTGTTCTGCAGCTGTTACTTTTCATATATAGTATGAATACATTTGTAATAATACTAACAATAAATTAAAGTATTGTCAATGTGGACTGAACAAAAGTTTATGTTTTTTTTTTATTTAACAGCTTCTTATTTTATTTTTTTATCTAGCCCCGCGTCTTACTACCCGTTCGGTTTGTACGCTTAAGCACTTATTACGCTAATGGTTTAGAAATTGGTAAGGTTGCATTTAGACTAAGTGAACCCACATTTACCTGAAGGGAGAGTGGAAAACCATTTAAGGAAAACCACCCCTAGTTCACCCAACCAAGATTCGAACCTTGATCTCCCCGTCATCAGCAGTGTAGTCTACTGCGAGAGTAGAGCCTTAGACCATGCGGTCACCAAAACGAGTTGGTTCCGAGATATTTTCTAAATAGAGTAGAGCGTCGGAAATCCGGACGTCAAAAATCCGGAGCGTTGCAAATCCGGATCGGTGGTGAGAACAGGTAGGGGAGGTAGTGGAAGGTGTTCTTTAGAGTTCAACGACTTAGCCAGTCACCTTTCCTTGGTCACGTGCTCGGCTCAGTTCTGTGCTATCATTTACAAACTTTACAGCAGTGGTATAGTTGCCTTGTGACGTTTTAGTGTGCGAGTTAAAACGGAACATATTTTTACTTTGTTAATCATGTCATCATTATCAAATAAAAGGAAACAGAATATTTTATCTATAGAGGTTAAGTTAGAAATTCTACGAAGACTGTCTAAAGGGGAAAGTGGTGCATCTCTCGCTAAAATATATGGTGTGGGAACTTAAACCATTAGTGACATTAAAGCAAAGAAAGACAGTTTGCAACGTTTTGATTCAAAACTAGATTCCGAAGAAGGTTCACAGAAAAGAAAAACCACACGTATACGTATGTATACAGTTATTGAAAGCACATTTGAAAATCCGGACAATTCGGTAATCCGGATGGGTCCCGGTCCAGATCGATCCGGATTAACGACGCTCCACTGTACATTACAAATCTGTGTGTGGAAAACTCAATCTACACAAATTTTCAACATCGCGTCTTGCTACCTATGTGGGCTATACGAATATGTAGAAACTAGGCTAATGTGTTAGGGATGAGTAAGGTTGAACTTAGAAGAGATGTACCCACATTTACGTGGAGGGAAGGTGGGCAATAACTTAAGAAAAAACACCCTCAGTACGCCCAACTGGGATTTGAACCCCATTGCCCTGTAATATGTTTTCTAGTCTATTTACAGAGGGACGCCAAGACCGGCGATCGGCAACCTATAGGCTAGCCCGTGGGTTAGATCCGGCCCACAGACTGATTTTATCTTACCCGCAATTTATTTAGCAAACACTTAATTGTGTTCATAAAAATATATTTATAGTAATAACTAATTACTAAATGAGAAATATAAAGCTGACATTTTTTACCTGAGTTCTTTCCCAAACCATTCCACAAATTGTTTACCTTATGTGGCCAGAAATATCATAAATGTTGTCGACCCCTGGCCTAGACCATGCGACCAACTAAGCGGGTGTACAAAAATAAAAAGTTATTTAAATTTTACAAAAGGGGTTAGGAAGTGAAGGTTTGATAGTGACCGAAGTTAAAGTAGTTGTGAGGTTAAGGGAGATAGTGTGCTAGATGGTTTCTTCCCCCTTAAATTTGGTTTCGGTTGTCGTCGCTAAAGGAGAGCGTGGTTATTATGCGTGTGTATTGTATGAACTTTGTGGGAGGAGCTATAGAGAGGTAGGGTTGAACTGCTTTAACAATAAGGTCAAGTCCATCAATGGTTACCATTATTGTCTGCTTCACAACATTTCTACAAAAGAAAAAAAAAAAATTAGTACTTCTAAAGTCAAAGTTAAAAGTAAGGTCCGACCTCTTTTTTTTCTCTCTCCCTGATGACTTCCCCTCCTAACCTTCATAAGTAAGTCTGTTTCTTTTACTGCTTAGTTACCTTTTGATAATTGCCGCGGTACCTTTAGTAAAAGAGTTCCTCGTGGTTCGGAAAACAATACCACATTAGCCATTACTTAACCTTTACACCTTCACTGTACAGGAAGGAGGGAGATATAAAAGGATTCACTAGGAATAAACTGAATTGTATGGGATGGGAAGAGACAACGAAACACGCCGGAGCAGTTCTTTTGTTTTAAATGTAACGATAAACTTTGGGAACTTTATGAAGCGTATGAGAGGGAGAAGAGATTCAGTTTGGCAATAGGGGACCACTTTAACTAATGGACATTGCCATCGGAAGATAGAGTAACGCTTTATTATAAATGCACTACATTCTTTTGTTTTGTTTTCGTGGTTTTGTAATGCATGCACTACAAGAAAGAAAAAAAATCTTTGATAACAATGTCACGAAAGAATCTTAGAAGCATCGTTGCGAAAAAAAAAAGGATCAAAGCATTAAAAAACTGTGTTTTTTTATACTCTCTTTATCTCTCTCTCCCTCTTATATACACTCCAAGAAAATTAAATGCATTAGTGAAGTTTTAATTCCCTTTAAGATTAGATGAAAGGCGAAGCCAGTTCAGATCCGCGTTCTTTTGATTTTTGTTTCAATGAATAACTTTTTTTCTTGTCCAAAATAAATCAAATATAGCTTCACTAGATATGATTACGTTTAGTTTTATTTACTGCAAAAAGTAATCTCAAATATTTGTCATGAGTAGAGTGGCCTTTGAATATACATTTTTTTAAATGGAAGAAAAAGTATTGGCTTAATTCTGCGACAAGAATTGCTCAGAATATAAAATTAAATAATTCAAAGTTTATCAATGTTATCGTAACTAAACCATTTTTGTTTTAGTGGGAAATTAATCTCAAAATGTAATAATTATTAATCAAGTTCTTACGAAATATTCTGGCTATAATGTCAAAACATTATTTAGAACTATGGTCATGTGAAACTAAACCGGGATCTTTGACTTTGCGAACTAATAATTCTCTACCACTGAGACATCTTAGTTCTTCTTTTATCCAGTAACAGGCTTGATTCCTATTCCAATGTTGTTGTTTTTATTTAAGTTGAATTAAACCAGTTTAATTTTTTTCACAAAAAAAAAAGTTTGTCGAGGTGTTTTCTCATTGTTGCTGATAAAAATTAGCTGTTTATCCATATCAATAAAATGAAGAGTGTTTGTCTGCCATGAGCATTGCGCGATATATACCGCAAAGAGAGTGCTGAAATTGTATGATTAGTAGCCCTTGTGTACACATTTTTAATAAAAAAATCTTAAAAACTGGCTAGAAAGAAATAAAATGTATTTTTTGCTGTCCATTTGGATCAAATAAAAGTGTTTCCCATGGTAGCCATGAAAGTCATTGCGTTGTTACCCTGGGCAACGGCGGGTAGCTTGCTATATTCTAATAAAACTAAGATAAATTTACCAAATATTAATCATAAATACATATGGCAAAAACTCTGTATAAGTTTTGTTCCAAGAGGATGAGTCATTTTAAACGTTGAATAAACCTGCCACGTAATAAATATACTACCGACAATACAAGGAGTTTTATATCAGCGCATACTGTATTACCACCCGTCCGGGATAACTGCACATTGACACTAATTAGGTTTGACCTCCAAGAGTATTGTTTTATAGAAACCGTATCCGTTTTTGTATGTAGGCAGAGGGGAAAACCATTTAGAAATACACTCCTCCGGGATACGAACCTCAGCATTATCATCACTGGCAGACTAGATACAACTCTATCCACGTGCCTACAGATGGGGGTAGCTGCGTGTTCGACTCTGATATTGTAGGCAAATGTTTAATTCCTTAAAATATGTAGTTAAGGGATAATTGTATATATTGTGGTTTCCCATATTAATTTTAATAGTAATTTGTTAATTATCTTTGAATAATTAATTAACCTTTTAATTCTGTAGATCTAAATTAAATATTTTAAATTAATGATACAAGAGTGTAAAAAAAAAGCTAATAAGATTTTTTTTACTCACACCTGGCACTTCTCTGAATGCAGAATTTTTACTAAGCCGTTTGATGTCAATAAAACAGTTTAATCTCAACCAATAAAATTGTTTGATGACTTAGTAGGTTTTGCAGTTTTTTTTAAAAAAAAACATTTTGATACATTTTAGGTGTGAAATTCTCTATTTTGTATGAGTAAAAAAAATAAATTTCGTATTTTATGATTATAGCATTTAGAACACAAGGTAGTCTTACATTTAAAAGATCGTTGAACGAGCTTTTTGGTAAGTAAACATTAATGGTCTCAGCGGCCACCCATGGTCATTCCATTTTTTTTTTTCTTTACACTCCGACAATACACAGATACACACGTAACCTGTTTTAGAATTTTATGAGATAGTCACACTTAGCATAATACGCCAGTTGAAAAAAAAAACATTCTTCGTTCCCGAAAACATTGGTTTCAAACTGATATGAAAGTTTATTTTATAGTCTTATCTAATGTTTTTTTCCTAAATCTTGAGTGGTCCGCAATGGACCAAATACTTGCCAGAAAGTATTCTTTCTAGTTTACGTTGTACGTGCTCAAAGAACAAATAAGGTGGAATAAATTTTAAAAAAAAATAACACCTGACTTGATCGAGCTAGTATTAGGGATAAAGATTAAAACCAGGATGCAATAAAAATGAAGACATATTTTATTTTAAATCTTATTTAAGTTCTAGTATCATGGTCACATGATTTACATTAGTTTTTTTTAGTGGTTTCACTTCTGTAAATGGTTCCACTAAATATATATTTTATGGAGTCCAAACTTTTAGGTTATTGTCAAGTTTTGGTATTTATCTTTATGTATTTTAAATGTATATAATTAATATATTTATACCTAGGAACTTATTATTTAAAACGTGTTTTTTAATATATTATATAAATAATAGTATACAATATTTAAATAAGTTGTTAAACATGTTTTTCTTGACTTTTGAGACGAAATAAATCAAATGCACAAATGATATTAATACAATAAAATATAAGTTTAACGATCAAAAACGATATAACAACATTATTTTTATTAGCTTCTCATCTAAACTATAATACGATTAAGTTTCACTTAAATTATTCAATTAAATACAGCATAAAACTAAGCAAAGGTTCAGCTTTCACTACTTGAGAAACTATTTGAACAAAGCACAGAGTTTTGTCAAATTATATCCATTCAATAAAAAAAACTACAAGGAAAATGCATTAATCAATTAATTTTATTTTACAAATGGAGTTCTATGTTTATTGGTTTAGTTATAAGTGGATCTATATTTAATGCCAACTATTTTTGATAGTCCATTACACCTGAGTAAGATTCTCAACCAGGGCATAGGGGTAGAAACTTAAATTGAATAATTCAGTTTCCGAAGAAATAATAGTATTCATTTCCTTAAAACAATTCATTATCATCATCATGTTTATTTGGATCTTATGGAGTGTGTAACTGATTTCAAAACATTTTCCTCAGACATCATATAATATGTAGTTTAAAAAATGTTAAGCATTCAAAAAAAATATTTTCATACCTTGTAGCTTTTCATGTAGTTGATGGGTTCCAATCAAATTTTAAACTAATCAACTAGGATACTTAAAGCATATATTTTGCTTTTACTCAGAGCTACCTAACTTTTGAGCGAGATTACCAAAACTAAAAAAAAAAAAAANAAAAAAAAAAAAAAAAAAAAAAACTTTCGGACATTTTTAGGGCTAAATACATTAACATAAACTTTTTGATTCAAATATGGAATTCATTTCTACGGGATGTTTAAGGATAAGCATTAGCAGAGGAGCTCCATTTCCAGATTTAATTTGATCAAAGATTGATAAAAAACTTATTTTAAAAACTGACAATAAATATCAGTACTATATGGTAATTTTTATATATATTGATGTATAATTATATTATTTCAATTTTCTATATGATAAAATATTACCGGGATTTAATATTTTCTTATGAAATCAATCATTAGTATTCTACATATATTAAATTGTGTTTATTTACTCTTTACAGTACTGTATTTGTAGTTTAGACTATTCCAAACCCCTTTGCTTAATTTATTTTCCTTATTTTTTTTTTTATCAAAGAGAACAAATTATGAGATATGGCATGGAAATCAACACTGAGAAGACAAAAGTGATGGTGATTTCAAAAAATGAAGAGCAGCTGAAAATCAAAATTGAAAACCAGGAACTGGAAAACGTGGAGAACCTTGGAAGTCTGCTGACAAAGGATGGCTACTGCACTGAATAAATTAGGTCAAGAATCGCTATGGCTAAGGAACCTTTCAACAAGAAGAGGTTACCGCTGACCAGCAAGTTGAGTTTTGGAACTGAGGATGAAACCAAATGAAATGCTACATTTGGAGCATTGCACTGAATGGAACAGAAACTTGGACTCTTAGTAAGATGGAAAAGAAATACTTGGGGAGCTTTGAAATATGGTGTTGGAGAAGTTTTGAGGATAACAGGTGGACAGCCTGTGGGACAAATGAAGTTCTAAGAAGAGTGGATGAGAAGAGATCCATTTCGGATGTGATTATTAGGTGCAAAGCAACTTTCTTCTGCACGATGTCATAGAAGGAAAGGTTAAGGGATAGAGAATCATAGGAAGAAGGAGGATTCAAATACTAGATGACTCGAAGGAAAGAAGAAGATTCTGATAGCTGAAGGAGGAAGCAGAGGACAGGGGGCATTGGAGGTCTAAGTTTTACTAACAAAAGGAATGGACCTGTCGTGAGACAGAACATCTAATAATAATAAATTATATAAAAATAACACTACGCTGTTGAAATGGCCCATTATGAACATTCGAGCATTCATACAAACTGTATTCTCTTTCAGTCGATAAATTATGATATCGTGGGATTTTCGTGATAGCATAAGTGATTTATAAATTTTCATTGGTTTTTAAGCGAATCTTTTTACTTTCGCCAAAGGTTTAATGTGTATATTTGTAATGTTTAATCTACTATCTCAGAATTAGACATAGTGACACCAAATAAAAGCTAGTTTGAAAATTAAATAACATTTATATTGAATAGTTCCAGTACGTTTTTATTAATATAAAATCAATCAGATGTATTTTTAAAATAATATCACATCTTGTGGACAAAAAGAGGATGCGGCGTGTTTGGTATATTTAACAACCTAATTATTTATTCATCATCGTATTTATTATCAAGATTATCAACAATTTAATCTAAGAGTTATAGAGGATAAGTAGAATTTAAGAGTAAATTCAGCTGCATTCGCTTGGAGAAAGAATAAGAAAAAGGGCAAACTTAGTGCAAAAATAAAAGGAAACTTGTAAAGTGTATGAAACAATAATAAATACACTTTTATAGGAAGGACTGTTTATAAAATACAAACATTTGCTTTTTAGACAAAAAATTGATAACATTTTACTATTTCATTGGTTTTGATATTATCTATTAAAATTGACATATAATGCCTTGACGTATGAATTTTTTAAAGTAAAATTATTTAATTTTCTAGCTCTCAGACAAGGCTCTTCCTATAAAATGTAGGCCATATGAGACAGGATCTATCTTTTATTTTTTTTGGCCATTACATTATCAAACCAACCCAGAGTTTATTATTTTGTACGTTTCAAAAACTACATTAAATAACTTTTTTTTATTTACATATCTGGGTCACTTCCTTCTTCTTATAACTCTGAAACAATTTATTGAAGCTACTTTACGCATACATAGCAAAAGAGGCGTATCTAGATATTTACTTTGAGGAGGAGTGCATTGAGTGCATCTAAGATATCGTTTCGTGACTCATTTTACGATTGAGAGTCTCGGGGTCCCTTTTAATGTGTTTAACGGTATACAATTTTTTTTAATATCTGGTTGTAAGCCTTGTCTTAAAATGTAGTCTATTCATTCGACATATTTTCAGTGCTCTATATTATACTCCATATGAAGGACTGTTGGGCAGTAGCGTGCTATGTCACAAAATTATAATACTCGTAGTTAAATTCATTTTTTTATATTCCTATACTTGCTTGCATATATCTGTAAAGCTAAATTATATTGAGATAAGAAAGCTCAAATTTTGTTTCTAACTAGTGGAGAAAGAAAGAATATTTAATACTATAAACTATGGCTTTTATTTATCTTTCAATTTCAATATTGTTGAATTACTATTTTATGGCATAGCATATTATTACCCAAAGACCTTAATATGAATGTGTTAAACCTATATTAAAATTATTGGCGTTCGTGGATGAGGCTGTATGCAATTCTTGCACCCCTCTCTCCCCATACCCATTGATGCGCCATCACATAACAGTAATTTGTGTTCCATTATATTGATTTTCTAGAACCCCTTCGGTGGACACATGGTCCAAGTCATCACCCTCAAAATAAGCTGGATTGCAGGTGACGGGGAGATCCCAGCGGAATGTACTGAAAGTAGTTCTTTCTATATAGTTTCCCTCTCTTTATTCACACAAATGTGGGTACACTTCCTCTAAAATTCTACCTACTTCATCCTTAATAATCCAGCGTAGTTAATGCATATGGGTGACCTGGCGGTCTAGGGGTAAGGTGTCAGACTTCTGTGCTGGCGGCCGGGGTTCAATCCTCGGTCCCGGCAAAGATTTATCTGATTACCAAACCCTTCCTTCACCTCTGACAAGATATCTTGTGAATGTTAGGAATGCCAGGCCTCCACCGTGGTTCGGATTCCACGTTAAACTGTAGGTCCTTCATTTCATCTCACAATCACCCTACCATTGCACATTAGCGTAAGTGCGTATAACCCGAACGGGTAGTAAGACGCGGTGCTAATAATAATAATAATAATTAATGCATATGCGTCCAGCCCGAATGGGTAGTAATTCGTGGTGCTAAAAAAATATTAGTTTTCTAGATATATCGTGTCCCTCAATATAATTGGGAAAAATAGGATCACTCTCTTTTTAAAGTTACCCCAACACCAAAATCTAGTCTTCACCCACACATCCCCTATCCACCCACCGATGTGATCCAAAGGCTCTTGGGGCACACGTGAGATGTAGTTGGACCACACACAGATATGTGACATTTACTTACACACACACATCTATTCACACACGTACGGAAGACACCAAACAATCCGATGTAGCCTAAAAGACTCTTCTCTCAACAGCCGGGATAAATCAATGTTCCGTGGTTGACCCTGAGAAAGTGACATCGAGACGGTCGCTGTATCATTCCTTGCTAGATTACCTAACCTCCAAACTGTTTCTAATTTATTATTATTATTATTATTTCAACGTGGTTCAAGTTTTTGCTCCTCTTTCAAACAAAATTCGGTCGGTATTTCCCCCCCTTACCTTTCTCTAGTATATATGCCTACATACATTGAACTTCCAGCGGAGTTTATTAGCCCTACATCTCCATTATAAGGTTGTACAACCTTTAAGAAGCAGTAAAAAAAAAAAAAAAGTTCAGAGGAGTTGACCAAAAGGATGGAAATTGTTTGATGTTAAGACGTGTGACCTGACTAACATTAAAAACAAGAAAGAATGGTAGTTTAGGTATATAAATTTCATATTTTAAGTAGTCTTTTTTCGAGTGTTTTTTTTTACTATTACTTTTATTATGTCCTGGTCTCGAACTAGATTCTTGTTTCTGGTTTTCGGGTCAAGACCACTTTATTGGACTTGTATCATATTGCCACTGAATATATTACCTTAAGACTAAATTACTACTCTAAAACCCAAAATATAATATTTATTTATTCCTTGAGGCCAACAAAATATCAAATCAAGGGAGACCAGACACAAGCCTTTAAATGAAAATCAAATGTCGTGAAGATAGTGATAAATTGGTTGGTTTATGGATATTCATAAATTGTGCATGTATCTTAGTAGATAAAGTCACACCAAAAACACATTAAAGACATGTTTTCTGGCTAAACTACTTATATATANATGTATGTGTGTGTGTGTGTGTGTAAAATATGAGATTAGTCTAAAATGTACTTGAGTATTTTTATTATTGATTGACCATATCTGGTTGTCGTTACCATATAGGCTACAAACCTCTGCATCATTTTCAAATAACTGTGAGCATAGTTTCAAATACCTGCTTCATGTTTAAAGAATTTCGTGTTAATCTGACATATCAAGATATTATCACAACTAACAATTAAATCACTTAAACTTTTTCCATAGAAATATTAATTTGTAATGTAGACTACAAAACAGCTTAGATAGTGCGGAATTCATCGGCTACAAATGTGTGATTTTATTAAGATCACGAGCTATCAGATAACGCAGCCCCCTTCGACTCGGTATTTGGCTTAATTCTGCCACTTGTACAATTATTATAATTGTAAGAGATTGCATATTGTACTAAACCAAAGGTCCCGGGTTCTATTCCCATGTTCAGTTGTCATTTTTCGATTTTAAGAATAGTTTTAATGGTGAAAAATCAAAGCCGGAATTTGTTTCAAATCCAAGTCGAAGTTTCGCACACCCCTAATCTAGATATTATATATATTTAGCAACGCGTCTTACTACCCAATTAGAATACATGTTTATGTACTAATTACGATAATGGTTTTAGGGATCATGGAGGTTATACTTAGAAGAAGTGTAACCACATATACGCGGAAGGAGAGTGGAAAAACATTTTTTATAGACCACCCTCAGTACACTCGACCGAAATCCGAACCTCAATCCTTCCTTCGTCGGCACTCAACAGTCTGGTTTACTGAGAAAGTAGCCACCTTAGGCCATGCGGCCACTGAAGCATTGTAAAGCGTTGACAGGGGTAGCCACGCAATTAGTTGCTTTCCCGTGCTTACGATGATTTACTTTCTTATATAGAAAAAATATTGAGATAGTGAAAACCTTTTACTTCAAGCTTAAGATTAATATGGACGTTTTATGAGCCATCGAACACAAAAAATAAAGGTCTTACAATTATATCTGTCCTTGGAGACTTCAGCCAAAACGATTTATAGGTTTTTATTCAAACATGATATTTTAAAGTGTATTTTTTATTTCAATTTTACTCTCAAATTAAGGATAGTTTCCTGATGACTTTTTTTTTGAAAATGTTAAATATAGTTTGGTTTACCGGTAAAAGGGAGGTTGAGTTTTGAAACTCGGCTGAAAATACTGAAGATGTTTTTTCATATATCACCATTCCTCTCAAATTTTGTTATATTTCCTCTAAATTATCTCTTTCTCCTGTCTATCTAACTGTTGATAGTCTGGATTAATAATAATACGTGAAGAAAAAGAAGTTATTGGTCAGGTTTTTTTTCTAATCCCATTTTACTACCCATCTAGTCATCTTCTTAAATCAACAACCCGAAAGTTGGTTTGATGTTATTTCTATTTATCCGCTTTTGGGCTGATTAGTGCTGCCTGCACTATCTGGAATAAATCGTGTGTAATAGGGAATTTACCAAAATATGGTGGCTCCCAGTTTTCTTCTACACTGAATTCCTATGAGCGAGCACGAAAGGGTCTATCACTTTTGCTGGAAAACCTATTTGTACACACCTTCCAGGGCTCTTTTACATGCCACAATCGACATGGGACCGATGGCTTCACTTCCTTTCCTAAGGAAATTGTGCTACGGATTTCTATCACAAAGAAAAATCCGTCAACCTCGGCCAGGTTTGAACCCACAAACATCGAGTCTTGAGGTGAACATTTAAACCCAAGACCCCTGAGGTCAACCCATCATGTCTATTCACATATTATTGGGCTAGCTATGAGGAAAGTAAAATTTAGAGGAAATGTACGCACTTTTGCGTGAAGGGTGAATGATACACCACTTAAGGAGAAACGAACTTAAAATAACAGGCTAGGAATTAAACCCTTACCAAACCACAACGGGAAAATAAGACCAAAGGATCTTGATTAGGGATAGGTCGATACTTTTCATGATACCTCGATACTATTGATACTCGGAGGTATCGACTATCGAGTGGGTGGTTAAAAATAGTATCGAGTATCGAAAAAATATAAATATCTCGAAAAATGCTTAGAAAAATAGAAGAAATTGCAAAGAAATCAATTAAAAATATGTTTGCCAGCCTACGGTAATAAAATATGGGGATTGTAGTGTCACCACACTTGTTTGGTATGCTACAATATTAAAAACAAAAAATCTTGGCGATAATTTTTCAAAAATTGTGGTGGTGGTGTAGAATCGGCATAAAACTGCTACTCGGGGGCCAGGTATCATAGGCCTACGCGCTATGCGATGCATCACGTGACACGTCATGGAGCGGTTCTTTGGACTTTGTTATCCACTGTCACGTGGATAGCGACAGTGGCAGCCAATAATAGCATGTTAAAGGAGAGTTATCGAATCAAAAATTCCGGACCTACAGACGTTTTTACGGAGTTTTGAGTTAGTAAAACGGGTCATTTTCTACGGTCGCAATAGCTTTTTTTTTNCATTGAGGACGAGTAGTAATAATTAATGTCCGTGTGTTTAATCATATCTAATGGTTCGGTATTGACTTTTGTATCGGTATCGTGAGAAAATGCTGGTATCGTTATCGAGTATCGAAAAAAATTGGTATCAATCCATCTCTAATGTTGATGTCTTTGTACGAGAAGCTATAATCATTCTTAGTTCGTAAAAGCCAGTAGGACGTGCTTAAAAAAACAATAAAATTATTCCATTCGCATAATAATTGATTAAGTATTATTTAAAATCCTAAAAGTCGAGTGTGAACTCGTCTTGATTTAAGGGGGTAGCACTATTTTAAATCTGATTCTTTGACTATCTTTTTAAAAAATCTAGGAGAAGTACTCCTCTAAATATTTAATAGAATGGGGAAAAGAAAAATACTTATTACATACTCACGGCTCTTTACAATATCTCAGCGAGTAAATAATTTCTCGAGGTCCAACCACTGAATTCAACAACACTTGACAAGAAAATACTGAGTGTTGGAATGTCGTTTTGGATGGCAGAAAAAGATTTTGAAAGTGATAAATAAAATGGTAAGAGTTGTACTGAAAATTGTTAACGTTGAGTGTGATTCATTGACTTAACAAACGGGGCAGGCGGAGCACAGGTTTCCGAAGCTACGTCATCTATTTTGGAAGGTGTGTGACGCCTGCCCGAGTGTTCAGGCCAGACCGAAAACACTCAACTGTCTCCCACATGGGAACAAGTGCACATAGCTCCCTGCTGACACATCGCTTGTTGTCAAGTGCTCTTCTGGACCGCTTTTAATGGCGCTCCACTTGGGCTCGACAATCGTTATACCGCGGGTCCGAGTTAATCACTTAAAATTCTGATGCTCGTGAATTATATTCTGAAATTATTGTATTCGGAAGATAGTTCTTTTTTTTAAAATTCAAAACTGTTTATCATCGTTAAGGCGGGAGTAGAAGAGACGAGAGAAAAGAAAAGTATTTTTTGCAGTTTTAAAAACAATATCACACATTTTTTGGCCAAAGTAAATATAATATTTCTCTAGTAGATACCGAAAGTTTAATTTGATTCATATAGTGATATCAAAAGTTCTTGATTACCTATCAAGAATATCCTGAAATTAATTACAACTTTTTCTCTTTATTTAAAAAGTTTTTTTCATATAATGAAGCTAGGTATACTCAATGAATTTTTGATATCATCATGTGGAAATATTTTTGTTTTGTTTTTAATTGAGCAATGTTTTATTTATTTAGACCAAAACATTTTTTGCATACAAATTGCAGAAAACATCTACATTTTTACACGTCCTTTACACTCCCACCTTAAGATTAGGTGGAAGGGAAAGTTAACTATGGTTAACATTTTTACGGTTTTTATGACAAAAAATGTTGACCAAAATTTATAAAAGTTGGTCTCAGTATATATGTTTGGTTTAATTTTCTACACATATAAATTTCGACAGTTTCTTAATATCTGTCATAGACATATTGGCACTTTATCAGTAACTATTTAAAAAAAAAAGTCATATTCCTCAATGCCTATGAGAATTATTCAATGCCCATGACAATTATTGAAAAATCTATTGAAACTACTTTGAGATATAGATGTAACAAAATGTTTCTAAATCGAATACATTAAATAACTACTGTTTCTTGAATATTTAATATAAATCAGGTAAATCACAATAAATACAAACGTTGTAAATGTGTTTCGAAAAAATTAAGTTGTGAAGACAATAATTTGAAATTTTGAAACAAAAACAATTAAATAATTGAACCATAAAACACATTGTTAAATTTACTATTCACATCAATGGTTTTAATTAAAAATAAAGGTTTCATAATATTTTTTTATCCAAATCGCTCAGCGTGCCATTGAAATTCGTTCCGCGTGCCACTCCTGACATGCGTGCGGTAGATAGACGACCCCTGGTTTCCGGGTATGGGAATGTCAAGACTCGAATCCTGTTCGGATGCACTGAGGTGTTTTTATTTTGCTGAATGGTTTTCCACTTTTCCTCCGAGAAAGGACACACTTTATTTAGATTGGTATATGTTACTCCATCCCTGCCCGCCTCGGTGGCGTAGATAGCTAACGCGCTAGTCGTGTTGAGTTCGACCACCGGGTACGGGGAGATCTAGGTTCGAATCTCGATCGGGTGTACTGTGGGTGATTTTTCCTAAATGGTTTTAAACTCTCCCTCCACGCAACTGCGGGTTCACTTCCTCTAAATTCAACATTCCCAATTCCTAATCCATTAGCGTAATTAGTACTAAGCATATAACCTGAACGGGTAGTAAGACGCGGTGCTAAATAGTAATAAAATAAATACTCTTCCCTAACCTATTAGTGTTAATTTCCATTGCATCCGGCCGGCTCTGGGGCAAAAAAAAATTAAAATAAATGGTGCGGTGCATCTCACAGACTATCTCTCTATTTGATCTTTGAGACACATTTACTAGGAAAATTGTGAAACTAAATAATAAACACTGTTGCGGAAACACAACACTGAAGAGAATACAATATGTAATAATATACACTAATACACCAACTTTAAGAAAAAAAGCAGCATCTTTGTTCACTAAAGAGCTAACTAAGCCATCAATTTAATGTTTCTAACTACTCCATAAAAATATATACATGTTTGTTTTAAGCTCAGAAACTATTGCTCTTATGAAAATATTTGACGAATTAAAACGTTTTTAATACTAACAGTACTACAACTTTGCAATTATAATCAAAAATAGTTGCGGATACAGGATCAAAATATATTTCCGCTTCTCTAAAATGCACTTGAAGTTATTTTCATGGGAAAATGACAACTGCCATTTTGTTTGTAATGCTAAACAGTTACTAGATACAAAATTTAATAAAAAATTGTTGGATTGGATTTTGAGAAAATAATATCAGGCCTATTTCTCTTTGCCGTTCAGTAAACTACCCTTAAATTGAAGGTTATATATCTAATTATATAAACCCTTAGAGGGAGCTTTATGAAAGCTATAGATGCCAAGTTTTAGCCCGATCATTAAAAGGGTTTTGGCCCTAAGCCGAGATACAGACAGACAGGCAGACTACATTGTGAAAAATACTTTTCGGTTTTGGTTGGTCATGAAACGTTGACATTTATCATAATCTCAAATTTAATTTTCTTAACAATCAAAATACTTCTATCTCCGAGGGTTTGATATAAAGTGAAACAAAATAACAATAATTTTATATTTACATAAACTACAACACTGAACTCCAGTCAAAATATAGATTCTAGATTTGAATTAAAATTTTGTTAGAAAGAACCCTTTAGAAAATACAAACACATTTTTCTGGTCAACATTGATAACCTTTTACTTAATTATTTGTGTGTTTACGGGTACACTCTCTTTATTCGTCGGGGGCTCCACCCACCCCCAAACCCACAGTGAATTTTCTTTGCAAGTGGATGTTAACTAATATAATTCCAGAGCCGTTTTTTGATAGGTCTTACCGTTTAGCCACATGAAAGACCTCCAAAGAAAGGTCCACACCGACTTTAAGGTTACTCCGATATTTTGAATTTTTTTTTTCGGGGGTTAAAAATTGATATTTTTTTAAACTTTTTGGAATTTTACCGTCTGTTACAGGCTAGAAGCTTTAAGTTTGCCAGATTTCAAGTTTCTATCTAAACTGGAAGTGGGTAAACATTAATGTCAGTGTGTGTGTCAGCCATGTGACTTAATAGTAGTATAATACAGAATGTCTACTATGAGACTCCAACATTTTAAGCAAATACATTTAATCAGAATGGAGTTTCATGGTGGACTCACTATATATTGCGCGGCTGGGCTACATCATTCGTAGCTCAGTTTGTTGAAAGATTAGCCTGTACTAATGCACTGTTGCTCAAGGGAAGACCGAATGTACTAATCGTACATCCTTCCCGTGGAGGTTCTGTCCATGTCCCGATGAGGTGAGGTGATGGTAATAGTATGAGGGTGTGGAACCAGTGGAAACACTTTAACCTTACTTAAGCCTAGTAAACAGAAACCTGGTGACCGTTGGGGTAGTTCCACTTACGGGGAAAATACTCAAGGTATCAGCTAAAACTAGAGCCCGGGACACCTAGGCTCGTAGCCAGGTGTACCAACCACTGCACCATGGGGCCGGTTATTTTATAGATATTAGTATTATATTTCAAAGGTGGCCTCTGCAGATCACATGACCTTATGAAAAACTACTTGAAAGTAGCTTTAGTATATTTTTTTAACTCTCAGATAAGGTTTTATTCAATAAATTGAACTATATATCACCCATGATGTTGGCGTGTACCCCTCGAGACACTGCTCTTCAAATACCAACTCTACTTTTCAGTTCAATCCTTTTGTTCAAAATATAACCCTTAAAATGTAACCTAATAACAATATTTAATACAAATGCATTATCAATAAGGTATATGTATGGGGTTACACTGCTCAAAATCAACTATGACCATGTTCATCCATTCTTAGCTCTGAGCCAAACTTAAAGAAAAAAAAAAAAGCATTCGATCTCTTTTTTTTATTTTAACCTTAAAATTAAATAAGCGTCACAAACAAACCCTTGATCCCACAAATATATAAATACTGTGTATTCATCTAACAATTCAGCTGCAGTGGCGTGGCGTGGAATGTTGCTAGGGTATCAGAGCTTGTTAGGAGAATGTCTCAATAAGGGATTCCCAGCTTTTTTTCACTCCAGAACACACTTATTCCAGTACAATTATTTTCACAACACATTTGTATAAAGAATGTAATGAAATAATTGTTTCTGTTAAATTTAGATAAAAATTAAAATGATGAGTATTGAGACGCAGTTGACAGTTGGCCTAAGGGAATTCTTCTACCGGTGTTCTTATCTAGTTGTAGAGCAAATTAACTGCTTACTTTAATTTTATCAACAATATTTTTATTGATATTCTCAGATATTTCAGAAATACGTTGGCCTATCTTATTATTCGATAAAGTCACTTTTGAAATCTGCTATTTAGATCAATTTACAAGCATGGTTTCAATAATGACCTGACAAGCTGACTTAATAACATGTGGTCTCGTGTTTTTTCTGCGATCAATTCAGCAACTGTTAATGACGCCCCAAGTGCACTATCTGAAATTTAAACAATATTTTCCATTTTACTTACTCCTTATGTTGGGATAATGGTTTTTTGGGATTCACTCGGATGTTTGGTGGTTAGATGACGCTTCATTTGGCTCAGAATAATTGTTTCATTGGTCAGGCATTCTCCACAAAAAAACACAGATTTAAAATGGTCGGTTACAATCTTATTTTAAAGTGAAGTCTAGAATTATATATCTCTATAAAACTTTGAGAGGTTTAAAACTGGAACTAGTAGTAGATTTATTACGAGATGTTTAGTTCAATTAAAATCTTAGAAAATTTTCACGGCACATCGGTTGGCAATCACTGAAATAAGGTAGCTCATGATAGGATATATTAAATTTGTCTTGTTATTTTATTTTATTGTATACCCACATAAAACTGTACCTATATTAGGATCTACTGCATTAGAGTTTATAGGATCCCTCATAGGATCTACACTACATAGCTCAAATTGGAAATGTATTTCTGTTTCTACCAGACCCGTGAATGTCCTACTTTACATCCACTTTTGTTTCCAGCCTGTGACCTGGATCAGTTTATTGTCCAAGTAATATATTAGCCACTACCGGCTTGCTAGGCCTATATTATATACCTTATACACTAAATACTAGGACAGGCACAACAACCAGTCCCCGGCCATTAATTCATCACTGTGAAAGGGCACACCCACATTCCACCAATTATAATTTGTTTCAACCATGCCAGGAATTGAACCCGGGACCTTTATCTCATTAGATAAACACGTTATCGACTGGGCTAAGGTGTCGTATTGAGTGTTGATAACATATTACAAGTAAACTATCTCTGCTTACCCTGGCAACTCTTCACTACACGACACTACACTAATAACCATACTAGTATCAGCCAGTCTCAGCCCTTTTTATATTATATTGCTGCACCTTCTCGGTTGTTGTCAGCGTAAAAAAAACCACACGAACAAATCTTTGGTTTGAAGTGAACAGGTTACATCCACGAATATGTGTAACATGGGAATGTTGTTCTCTACGGTCCCTCCTCAAGAACTTGAACAGGCATTCCACGTCCTCAATATTTCACTACACCTGTGTTCTGAAGCACGCTATGTGGTCCTCTACATGCATACCTTCACAGGGGAAGTAGGGTAGTGATTACTATCAATCACACGCTGCACGGTGGAATCATTTGATGGGCTACTATCTAGAGTACAAAGAAGAAATTAGAAGAAAGAAAACTAGGTTGAACTAAAATTACGATTTCGATGGACAAATATCTAATATTATTATTATTATTATTATTAGCACCGCGTCTTACTACCCGTTCGGGTTATACGCACTTACGCTAATGTGTGATGGTAGGGTGATTGTGAGATGAAATGGAGGATCTACAGTTTAACGTGGAATCCGAACCACGGGGGAGACCTGGCATTCCTCACATAAATAGCTAATAAATACAAATTTTGAGTATAAGGCAAACTTGTTTATTTCATATGTGATCATTCGTTTAATTTAAATTCTTATATTTTATTACTATTAATCATTGGGATAGTTAGCGTGCACTTTATGAACCGACTGATCATATAAGCACATGCCTTATAAAAATTACTTAAATTTAAATAAGACAAAATACCCAACCCCCTCAGAGCATTAAATTCACCAATTACAGTCAATATAATGATATCTCTTACAAACTTAATGAATGAAAATAAACATTTTACTAAATAAATATTAATAACAAAATATCAGGTACTAATGTCATTTTTAATTTGTTATATATATTTTCAATTCAAACCAGAGGTTAATATATCAATTTTGTCAGCAATTATCATAATAATTAATCACAATTTTGAACATTCACAGTGCTTATACATATCGTAAAGCCGTCCTTTCCATACAATAACGAAGCCCATAAAGAATCACCACCTTGAAGCGTGGGAAAATACGAGCAAGAAAAGCAACATAAAGTTTTTATTTTTATTTTAGGTTACTACACTTGATCGCGTGCGTGTCTGTACCAATAATTTTTCCATAAGCCTCGTGTAGGCTGTAAACAAATGCTCCAATACATTAAAAAAATTAAAACTTCCCAAAGAATGAACGAGATACCACACAACTCAACGTGATCCAATGCTGCCGATGACGACGGCGTTGGAGGTGATGGGAATCTCTCTTCTCTGTGTTCTCCTTCTTCATGTTCCTCCACCCCACACCCTTTCACCTCCCTCATCCCCCTACTTCCATACAACGTTACATCATCGCAGTGCCCGCCCCCTTTAAGAGAGACCCCCACAAGATGGGGAGGTGGGGTTTGTAAAAAACCCAAAGGAAAACAATGAATTCGACTTGCAGCAGAGTAGCAATTAAAAAGAATAGTCGAAAGCGCGGGAGGTTGGACCTCCTGCTGATTTATCGCTCAACCGTATCGTGTGGCTTGCAAGCCATCTTCTTCCTCTTCTTCTTGGCGTGCATCTCTTGTGGCGCATGCGCTCTTCATTGCTTTTTTTTTCCACGGCTACAGTGCCCGAAAATTACAGTGTATCAGAGCGACTCACTTGGCCACTTTTATTTTGTGTATAACTTTTTTTTTCTCCAAGAGTGTGTGTTCTATACTCGCGTGCAAGAATTACAGGATGAGTGCAATACTGGAGATTGGTAAAGGTCTCGGAGGAGTTCCGCGTTGGTTGGCATCGGAATACAAGTTTTAGCCTAACGTGTACTTTTCTTGATATTTAATGGACTTATTGCGACCTTCTTCTGCTCATGTTTCTAGTGATAGGTATTTCTCTCCGTTACTTAATACGTATTCATTAACATAACGGTACACTTTACGATACATGCAGAAAATTTGATAGTACAATGAAGAAAATGATCACGACCAGCGTGTACCCTTCGTATATCCTGAAAGGTAGCAGGCTTACCCTGCATTACTCCACGATAGTATAGCTCAGATATGGGCTATATGTTATTATTATTATTATTATTATTATTATTAACAACGTGTCTTACTACCCGTTCGGGTTGTACGCACTTACACTAGTGTGTAATGGTAGGGTGATTGTGAGATGAAATGGAGGACTCTACAGTTTAACGTGGAATCCAAACCACGGTGGAGGCCTGGCATTCCACACATTCACAAGATGTCTTGTCAGAGGTGAAGGAAGGGCTTGGTAATCAGATATATCTGTGCCGGGACCGAGGATTGAACCCCCGGACCCCAGCACAGAAGTCCGAAACCTCACCCCTAGACCACCAATGCACCAATGCACACTACTTTAACAAGCTTATTCAAATTCTGTATACTTTTACTATTATGTGATATCCGCCTCAAAAGCAAATACATTAAAATTGGTGACAATCCTTGTTATAAGTTGCATAAACATTGGCTGAATATCTAAAAAACAATGAATATGGAGAATTCCTCCAATGATATGGCAGGACATATAAAAGATACAACCTGAACAATCCGTCAAGGAAAAGTTTATTCTATTGTTAGAACTAACAAACCCAAATTAACCACACTTCTTTGGCCAAATGGCCACTTGTGATTGGCAACCGGTTTCTCCAACCCGGGAATAGCTTATAAGATAGGGTCATAGTAACTTATTTTCCGTAAAGGTAAGTCTACCACATTACTGTGTAAATTAATGTGAGATTAAGACATTTAACCAACGAAAGTTAAAATTGATTTTTCGATCACCTTTGATTTTAGTGATTTCATCCTTAAATAACATAGTTTTAGGTTTTATTATTTATCGAGTACTAGAAAAAGCACACTTCTACCTTATTAATTTTCAGACTTGGTACTATGTTTGAAAGATAAGGTTGAATTATTAATCCACCTTAATAATTAGGTTGATTTTAGATGTAATTCAAAAGAAAATTCGTATGAGCAATTTTTATTATGCGGCTATTTACTGAAAGTGAATTTTCACTAACAATGCTACAAGTAGCAAATTAAATAACAAAATAAATTATCAAATTAAATAAAGAGGAATAAATCTCCTAAAATATATCGTACATACTTTCCTATAAATACAATATATCTTTTTAAGTCAAGAAACCGAAGATAAGTTGGATGTGACTTAAATCAATCCGAAGTTGGATATGAATTCAGCCCCTTGGCTGGATAGTCTTGACTGCACCATCTGTTATCCTATGTACACGGAGATTTCAAGAATTTTATAGTGGTTTCCCGTTGCCATACACTTAATTTCTATGTGCAAGCGTGAACGGGTATACCAATTATGCCGGAAATGTATTTTCACATGCCTATAAAGTTTCTTTTACACGCCACAATCGACACGGCACCAACGGCTTTATTTCCCTTCCGAAGGAATCTGTTATACGGATTGTTATCGATCAAAAAAAAATTCGTCAACCTCAGTTGGGTTTGAACCCACGAACATCGGGTCCTGTTGCTATCACTCTACCTCAAAACCAGTAAGGTCAAAATAGAATGTATATAGGCACATATACATTATATGTATTCTTAATTTTATTGCATAATATATCATTAATATTTAATAAATTTGTTTATATCAATGAGGAAGATTTCTAGATAAGATATATTTATATAAATTGTATTAGCCTACATATTAAGAAAACTGTTCGCTTCATTAATTAAATAGAGAATGTTTACATCATTAAATCATAATTATTTATCGTACATATAATTAAATAAATATAAATTAAATATTAAGGTTCTATAGCTGAGTTTGTATTCTTAGGGGCTCTAATTTTTCTAGTTTTTTGGTTAAGTTAGTTTGTAAATCGTATTCTGATGTTAATATGTCATGTAACAACGTATTATAATATATATTTTAAAATTGAGATAGGGTATAAGGGGAAAGAGCGGAGGGGTGGGGGGGTGGTAAGGGGGAGTAATTGACATACTTAATGGTTTACTGCTATGACCTTGTATTCAATAAAATAATCTTCAAATCAATTATAATTAGTATTCCTACTATTAATACTTAGTAAAATTTGTTTTAATCGCGATTAGGCGGTGATGTTTTACAGGGGAAATCGTCTAGTGTGACACTTTATAAACAGATTCCGTATGCCTTTACTAGTTTTTCAAATAAGCGTGACCCAACAAGTTTGTTGACCAAACCTGCATAAGTGAAATATATATATATTTCTCTGTAAAACAAGCAAAATAAAAAGTGTTTCCTAGTCCCCCTCATGACAAAGGTTATCTTTGAGGTGTTCCTTGCATCAAAAATGAGAACAGAATATGAAGGTATAGCCCAATTTGTATTGGCAGCTATAAAGGTTATTTAGTCTTCTTTAACGTATTGGTGACCTGTCGGTCTAGGGGTAAGGTGTCAGACTTCTATGCTGGCGGCCGGGGTTCAATCCTCGGTCCCAGCACAGATTTATCTGATTACCAAACCCTTCCTTCACCTCTGACAATACATCTTGTGAATGCGGGGAATGCCAGGCCTCCACCGTGGTTCGGATTCCACGTTAAACTGTAGGTCCTCCATTTCATCTCACAATCACCCTACCATTACACATTAGCGTAAGTGCGTATAACCCGAACGGGTAGTAAGACGCGGTGCTAATAATAATAATAATAATAATTTAACGTATTCATACGTAAGGTAAAGTGATGATCTGCCCTTTTAGCTTTTGATCGGCGGTATCAATATCTTTAAAATAGCACTAATAAAATAGTAAAATATAATTATTGTTTACTGAACACTAGTGTGTGTTTTTTTCTCTAAAGGACGCAACCTATGAAAATGGGTTTGTAGAGAGCACGAGTGAAAATAATTATTTGCCAGTATTACCCTCCAGCGTTGTCATTCTTCTTCCTTTAATAGCTCTTTGAAATTTGCGACTACCTCCTGGATTTTTTAATTTATTTTAGGTATTAAACATGCACTCCTTCAACAAACTGATTATATCAGCACATGATTTATAAACTAATTTAAATCTGGATCAGACACAACACCCAGCCGTTATTTAGTCTTTCTTAAAGAGGAAACTCACATTTCACTAATGATTAATTTTTGGGCCATGCCAGGAATTGAACCCAGGACCCTTAACCCAGTAGATAGACATGCTACTGAATGAGACAAGGTGTAGGACTCCTACATAATAATTTATTATTTAGTGTTAACCCAATTTGTACATGTGACACCCCAAGTACGTGTATCTTAAGCCTTGATGTGTGTTTGTGTTACGTAATTACAAGAATAATGCCCATCATTCATCATTTTATGTATTGTGTTTTATTCGTAGATTTCAAGTCATTTTATAAAGTTTTATTAAATTCGATAGGGTCTAACATTATTGTTGGGTCGATATAGTACTCGAAACAATTAACTTTCTTACCCCTAGCATTTTACTTCAACTCAGCAGAAGATAAATGCGTGCTATTCTCACTAATTTACTTTCGTCGATTAGCGTCAATAAAATTAGTTCAACTGCGTCAATTTATGTTGCAAACCAAATAAAAATTTATATTTTATTAAATAAAAGACTAAGATATAAATAAATACATACAATATTTTACCATCGATTAATGTCTTAAAGTCAAAACACGTAAATAAGATTGATCTGTTCAGTTGGATGTATGTATATATGTATGTATGTATATATGTATGTATGTATGTATGTATATATGTATGTATGTATGTATGTATGTATGTATGTATGTATGTATGTATGTATGTATATATGTATGTATGTATGTATGTATGTATATATGTATATATGTATGTATATATGTATGTATGTATGTATGTATGTATGTATGCATATATGTGTAAGAATGTATGTATGTATATATGTATGTGTATATATGTATGTGTATATATGTATGTATTTGTGTGTATGTATGCGAATACTATTTAGCTCTCAAATTGCGATAAATTGAGCCCAATCGTTTTGTATTCGACTCATCTATTATCAGAAAAGAATAATATTGAAATTCTTCCCAATTGTAATTAACTGAAGTAAAATTGTTCTTCAAAAATGTAGTTATAAAAAAAAAGGCAACTAAAGATTGTACACTTTTGATTTTGCCAATTATTTTGACCGTATCATAAAGACCAATGATTCAGGAAAGTTGTCCAATACGACAATCCTATTCGAACCCAATTTTGGATTATAGCTGACTAGACGATGAATCAATTTACAAGTGATCAAAACAATACAAATATACCGGTGAAAACTCTCTAATTATCTCAAAAGATACGTTAGCGAACTGCGCAATGATGGACGCCAAAGTCAATTATTCATATGAACGTCTTACTAGAAACTACAAACTTATTATTCATCCAAAAGTTTATAATATTCTATTATACTATTAGTATTATTTTATAGGTATTGAAAGTATCTATTCAAAGTGACAGCTTCAGATGACATTAATTGAGGAATAAATACGTGCAATTAGATCCAGCAACTTTTTAAACTGTCAGATAAGGTTTTTACAATGGAAGTTGGACTGTATCCGCTAATGTTTCACTATTTTCTAAGGGCCCGCTTCAATCAGCGAATTATCTTAGGCATCCCTCTCGTGAAAGACAGCCCTGCTTTTATAATGAATATATCGGGGTTTGAATCCCTGTCAAGTCTACTGAAGCTGGTTTTTCCCGGATGATTTCCCACTCTCCCTCCAGGTAAATGCGGTTAAATTAGCCCCAAAATACTTCCTTGATCATCCCTACCCAATTAGAGTAATTATGATATAAGCGTAAAACCTGAACAGGTAGTAAGACGCGGTGGTAAAAAAAGAATTGTCTAAGAAAAAATTTATATAGATCCTGATAAACTTTGTTTGACATCAACCGGGTTCAATATACTTGTACATTTTTTTCTAACCAGTGTAGACGTTTAATTTTTTATTACTTTTTCATATCTTCTTAAATATACAATTTTATTTGTTTTAACTTGTAAACATTAAAACCCTAACGCATGGTGTGTATATGGTCGCTATTTTTTATATTAGGTTTGTTTTAAGGTTTTTTAGACTTTTATTTGATAGACCTTGGGTTTATAAAACGCTCTCTTAAATTTATTTGTTCATTTATGCCATTTGTTTACAGATTTTTTGTATTAAATGCCTTTAAGCCACATCAAATTCAGAGCTTGATTTTAATATACAGCTAGGTGCAATAATGGTGGGTGTCATAACCCTCGTCAATTGTTTCTTTTATGTTATCGATTATAGATAATAATGAACAAGAATATTTAAAAATAAATAGCTGTCAATTTCTTTCTTTCAATAAATGCCACCTAAATGTTTCTCCAATCATGTGACATTAAGTTTTGGCTTGATATGTGGTACTTATCAAGTTTTTCCTCTTGCTTTACTAAATATCATGTTCTCCCAAGCTTGTTACATGCGGTTGCTTGTCTAACAATCCTCACCAACTTCTAGTTTCTCTTCGAGTTTTTTTCTTCTTCTAATATTGGTTGCCTAATTAACATTGTCTCCCGCATTGGTGGCCACATGGTCTAACGCGCGACTCTCGCAATAAACTAGACTGCTGATGACGGGGAAATCAAAGTTGGAATCCCGGTCGGGTGTACCAAGTGTTTATCCAAAATTATTTCCACTTTCTTTCTCTCTCTCTCGAAGCAAATGTGGGTACAATTCTTCTAAATATAATCTTTTATCATCTTTACCACCATTAGCGTAGTTCGTATATAAGCGTATAATCCGAATGTTTAGTTAGACGTGGTACTAAAATTAATCTTGTTTATGTATTTCTCTTCCTGCTAGCTGTTCCTCCAAGCTTGTTGCATGCAGTTTGTAGCCCATGTACCCCGGTAAACCCACCACGTCCCGTACTAATTCTCGCCTGTCTATTATGAATGGGCCGCCGCGTGTGGGCCCCCATCCCCCACACTTGTACGGGGTCTTGTCTGGTACCGGTGGGCGGGGACTTCAGGGATTACAAATATAAGATAGTCGCCTTCAGAAAAATGTGAGGGAAGATGATGTTACATGCAACAAGACTCAACATAATTGATTGCAGGTCAGCATACAATGTTAGACAGTGATCTTGTTTTATAGATTACTACACCCTTCCCCCTTCCGCCCCACCTCCCCCCGCATTATTATTTTCAACACCCATATTGAAGAATCATCATAGACTCTACCATAAAATATGAGTGACTATCGACATTTTTATGAGGAATAAATTAAATTTTCAAAATAAAATATAGCCTATGCTACTCGCTGATAATGTAGCTTTATATTGGGGAAAGAATTTCTAAAATAGGTCCAGTAGTTTTTGAGTTTATCCATTATAAAAAAAATCTTTCCTCTTTATAATATTAGTGTAGAAGACATAAGAAATTATTATTATTTTATAAATGGTGTCTGAAATAACTTGTTATATGATTACAATAAATATGTATTGTCTTTTAACTCTATGGTATGGTTTGAAACTTTTATCATTTCTATTATTTTTAAAACAGCAATTTCATTCGTATCTCAAAAGTGAGGTAAATGGGACACTGAAAGGCAACTCCTTCAGCCAGAGATATAGTTTTATTCCTTTTTTGGATGATCATCTTGAACTAACATGTGGTGGATGTTGATTTGAGAGGAGATGTAGGTTGAATTTGGTACAGGATCCATATTGTTGAGTTTATAAACCTTTGGAACGGACACTTGGAAGATGTTGATAAGATGAGAGTCTTGAGGTTGAATATGTTACCGAGTCAATGTTGTAAAGTGGATGATCGTCTGGAACTGTCATTTGTTAGAAGTGTTGGTAAAAGAAGAGTCTAGAGGAGGAACATGACTGTTGAGTTCTTTTGCATCAATGACCACTCATAGATAGCGTTGTTAAACTGGCATTTATTTAAACTTGTATATTGGATAGTCACTAGCCATTCACTAACATGGTATTCTAGAGGATGATTCATATAAAACTATTTTTTTTATTTGAATACATAGTAATGCTCCGTTTTGCTTTCTAACTACGTGGTAGCTCTTGGGGTTTCATTTATTTGTTTGGCACAGCGTAACTGTTAAGGATTCGCCACCTGATTCGCCCTAGTGTCTTAGTTATTATCGTTGTAAAGATGTAGTACTAACAGAACACACGCATTAGAACCGCACACCATTCGTGAAGCACATATGAATCCAGTGAAAGTCGGAGTTTGGTGTGCAATATCCAAAGAGATTAGTCGGTCCAATTTATTTAGATAAAATGGGGAGCACCGCACAGTATTCACGCATGTTCATGTAATGAATTGAGAAAGTGAGATATATTGAGCTGCATCAGAGGTACTTTAAATAGAATGATGCAACTGTTCATACGTCATATGAATCCATGGCACATCCAAAGTTCATTTGACGACAGGATAATCTTCAGGAACTTGTGGCCTCCGAGATATCCAGATTTGACCTTACCAGACCTTTTTTTCTTTTCTGAAGGAAATTGTTTATGCTACACGTCCTCTGACAGTGGACAATTTTAAGGTGAACAACACACGTGAAATCAATCATATCGACAAACCAATACTCCAAGGAATGGCCAGGAATTTGGAGTGATGTGTTCAGCTGTGCCTTGAGGCATCATTTAATGTGAAGGTAAAGTAATCTCCCATAGATACTGTACAATTCAGACGTAATATATTGCTACTTGCACCATTCGTGTTAAAATAAAAGCATATGAAACGCATCAGTTTTATATGAATCATCCTGTACCATAACATACCTTCTTCTCCTAGGCTAAGAGATTATTGAAATATTATAAAATTAATAAAACCGGCAAACACAATGTTTACATAAATTTAAACTACTTCAATAGGTATTCTCTGCCAAACTTATGTCTCTATAGGGGTATATTTTCAATAAAGGAAAACTTTTTCATACATTATATGGTTTGTAGGATACTTTGAACAACATTCAAAACTAGTTCTTCTCTAGATTTGGTTTGATTTTATAACACCGCACAGAATCCCATTACAAAGTTGTATATAAATATATACTGTTAAAATTATCTGACAACCTTTAAATAGAATAACTGTTATCATTACAATGATTTAATTTAACCATATTTAAAGATCCGTTATCTATGCGCGAGTTACACCACTGGGTTAGAGTTGAGGTGGTTACACAATTTAAAAAACTTATCTTTAGAGAAACAAGATGAAGTTTCAGTATAGAGGAATCTGCTAGTAGGGAATGCTGGAGTACTCAATTGGGATAAGGCAATGCACCTGTCGAAATACAGAACATTGTGACATTCTAATAGTGCCAAAAGATAAACTATCATCAGATTTCTTAAGAGTATCGCTAAGAAATGACCCACAATGCTGGACACGTGGATGGAATAAATGTCAAGTTCATCTAGTCTGGTTTGCTGGTGATGGGTCTCATCCGGGTGTATTCAGGATGAATTTGACTCATTTATTTACTACATAACCTCAACCCAAATACAGGTGTACTTCCTATAAATGTTAGCTTCCTCATCCACATCCCGTTATTGTAATTTGATGTTTATTTCCCAACACCTTAGCTTAGCCGATAGCGTGTCTTTCTACTGAATTAAGGGCCCCGGGTTTGAATCCTGACATAGCTCAAAATTGTATAATTGGTGAAATGTAGGTTTACCCTTTCACAGTAATGAATAAATGGTCGAAGGCTGGATGTTGTGCCTGTTTTAGATTAAGGCTATGTAAGTATAATCAAAAAGTGTTCGTTAAGTACCTCAATAAATGAAGACAAAAAATAATGTTTATAGCCCAGAGGAGTAATAAGATGAGAACCAACCTTTAAAAATAAATTATAGATTGTGAAAATGTTTTTAGAGAATGCAAATAATATGATTGATGTGGAGTAAGAGACATTCAATCCATAGAATGTATATAATTGAAATACAGCAGTAAATTATTTAACTTAGTGCAAAATATGCCACTAGATGTCATCACAGAATTATCTCTTTATTTGCTTTTAATTAGATGAACGTTAGTTATCATTATTATTTTTGTAAAATCATAGAAAATTATTGTCTAAATATCAATTTTGTTGAAGTAAAAACACTGGTTTCAAAGTATAAGGTTTTTCACTGTGTAACCAACCAGCCCTAGTTTGAAAGATGGCGGTGTGTTGTTCGAGCAGCTCTTCAGTGGCGCGAGGTCAAGTGGTGCGCTCTGTGGGGTGGCGGCCGAGTTAGGGAGCGGTTGCCCTAATACGGCTCTAGCCCAAACTTTGGTTAACGAGTGCCATTCATTGAGTTGAGAGGTTCACTTTTTATACTAGAGAGAGATAGATAGCTTTGTTGCAACAGTGGCATAGCTGCGTATTAGCCACAACGACACATTTGATATTGATTAGTTATTAAATTTCTAGCTTTACAAACCTGTTATGGCGCACAATTAAAATGTAATCCTTTAAAGTAATAATAGCTTATGGTTAATTAATTAGTGAGCGTGATAAATAGTTCCGTTTTATTAATAGCTATTGGTAATTTTCTAAGCTCGATTCTGTATAAATTGGTCATGGCCAAATTGATTTCCAAATTAGTAAATATGATAAAATTACCCCTCCCCTCTAAAGACACTGAATTAGGTATATCTGCTTTGGCTCTCAATAACTATCTTGGGAGTAAGTCTTCCCGGGAAAATGGGGTGGAGGAAGACAGAGAAATGAATCTTTTGGACAAGGATAGCACAATTAACATTCACCCTTGACACTACAGGTCAAAGAACATTCTTTTCTGCAAATCACTCTTATATATTGTAAAGATTTCAATATTTATTTGGCTATATGGAATTTTCTCTTTACCTATCTGCCAAATTTTAATTTTATCGCTTCTATTTCATGGAGCCTCACTTTAAAATCTCCCAATTTTATATATTTCTGGTTATATGAGATAATCCCCCTACATTCCTGTGAAATTTTAGCTTTTCGGCTTACCTATAAATACCTTATATTTTATGGACACACACACACACACACACACACTCACACACAATTACTTTCTGCTTTATATATTCTATATATAAACATTCGTCGAGTATAAGTACCCATTCGGCTTATACACATATACCAATTTTGGTAATGGAATAGAAATGTGGAAAGTAAGATTTTAGAGGAAATGTACACGTATTTGCATGGAAAAAATTGGTAAACACTTCAGGGAATACTGATTGACACCGATGTACGTTTTGGGACTGTTCTTAAAATTAATTCTATATAATGTATATAAATTATAAGACAGCTAGGCTTTTATATAATATATACATATTAATCTTAATAAACATACATGTATTTAAAAAACTATAAAACTCATGGCCCACCGATTAAAAACAATTATGTGTCTAATATAGTGCCTAGAAGTTGGGTGGACACGTGGACTAAACATCATTCTTATCTATTATCGTTTACCTGTAACGGGTGGTTGGGGTCTGAATCCCGGCTGTGTCTATTGGGTATTTGGTATATCCGCGCAAAAATGCCTTACATGTTTTGATGTTTAAAAACTATGAGATTTTCGTGAAGCTATTTTAAAAACCAGACATCCTAAAACAAAAATCAAATATTCTAATAGTTCATAGCTAATCCATCATTAGTTTAAAATATATCTAAAACTTTAGCAGGTTAAGAAAAAAGTATAGCCTATAAATAAACACAAACCGTCATTTAAAAATGTAATTTTTATGTGTTGTAGTAAATAATTAGTAGTTTAGTATTCAGCCTATTGTATTGAAATATCTACACCCTCATCGTAGCAAGGTATTAAGTCGAATATAAAAAATCAAACACTTACAGTTAATATATTAAAAAAAAATTAATATCTAATTTCATTGTTTAAACAGATTTTAAGGAAGGATTTTTTTTTATACAAATACACAATTAGAATCAGCTTTGTTGAGAGTTTTTTAATGTTCAGATCCACGACTGCACTTAGATTGCCTTTTTCGCCAGACAAGATTCAATTTCACATTTCGTTTGATTGTTAAATAATTTGAATTTTTTTAAAAATACTAAAACATATTTTGACTACGTTGGACAACAAATTTGACGATGTTGGCGTCTTTCTTCTAGTTTAGACAATATAAAAATGAATTACGGAAACAGGCTAATACTATAATATATTAATTTGTATCTTAAGACAATTGGTGCCCAACATAAACCTCAAATTCTAGATTTGTAAAATTAATCACAGCTTAGAGAATCTTATTAAACGCAAAATACTTCATTCGCGCGCCTTATCGTAGTGGTTTTATGAATTATGAGTCATACTCAGTTGAAAAATATCCAAATACATCCTTAATTCTCGTCCAAGTCGCCGAGTTTGTAGTAAATACTACCCTTAGTTTAGACGTTTAGTGATTTTGGTTCAAATCCACATCTCAAAAGTTTTTGGTAATGGAGCTTAACAGTTTAGTATTGTATCAGTAAATCTATCTTAATGGCGTTCATTCATTTTCTGGCTAACGTAAATAATGTGAGCTGTCATTATAGACAATTAGTAGACGTTTATATGATACTCCTCGAAGTAAGTTTTGATTTACCTTTTTATTTAATCAATTTGTTGGAATTCCAGAAATCATTGAGAAAAATAATATCTTAAACTTTTAAATATATAGATGATACCATGTGTTTAGTATTTAAAACATCTAGGTGTTTAATTAACTATCAAATTAAGCGACTACTTTATTGATGTGTTTCGAGTAATACACCTTCATTAGTGAGGATAAAGGATTTTAAAACGATGCATAAGACGTTTGACGTAATTTGGGATTATCCTAGCTAAGA
The DNA here is from genome assembly GCA_901482245.1 of Timema douglasi. Lineage (NCBI taxonomy): Eukaryota > Metazoa > Arthropoda > Insecta > Phasmatodea > Timematidae > Timema > Timema douglasi. The sequence goes on along the minus strand of CABEEJ010000025.1, from coordinate 293,997 downwards.
TACACTAGTCGTTTGGTCCAAGTTGATGATGATGATTATTATTATTATTATTATTAGCACCGCATCTTACTACCCGTTCTGATTGTACGCACTTACGCTAGTGTGAAATGGTAGAGTGATTGTGATATGAAATGGAGGACCTACCGGGATCCGAACCACGGTGGAGGCCTGGACTTCCACACATTCCCAAGTTGTGATTAATACACGTATTGTCAGATGTGAAGAAAGGGTTTGGCAATCAGATAGATCTTTGCCGGGACCGAGGATTGCACCCCGGACTCCCGAGCACAGAAGTCTAACACCTTACCCCTATACCGCCAGGTCACCACCAAGTTGTTCATATAATGTTTGGCACTAATAGTGAAAATATCTGTTAATCCTACCTTAAGTGTTTCCCGTTTCTTTAGCCAGAGTATGTTCAACCGCCTGATAGCTACGTTAGGTTAGGTTAGTTTATGTTATTGTATCTGCATTGATTGAAGGAATTTGTTTGATGATTAGGCTAGGCTATTTTAGATTAGATTATTTTGGGATAGCTCTGCATAAGTGAAAGGAATCATTCTTCATTATGTTTATCCATAGTTCATAAGTCCTATCTCGGTTTGTCAAAAATAAAAAAATACTCTAATTTACTTGCTAATACTGCGCCAAGCGTCCTGTGTATGTATATATATATATTGATCCAAACGGGACTGTTTTTGTCGGAAATGTGCCAAAAGAACTACGGCCGGACAAACCAGATTATATGAGTTTAACAAACATCATTGGTATTATCTTAGATTCAAACCTTGACCTTCCCTTCACTATCATTCCGGTATAACGCGTGTAGCCAATAATTCGGGTATGTGAGAAGATAGAAAATCAATTTTACAAGTCCAACATAGAGTGGTTATCTATGTATATACTTTGTTCTATAGTATTATAATTTTTCTTAAGGTAATGTTGCGTAGTACAACTGTCGATCACATAATGGTTGTATAGTCCTGTTTTTAAAATGTAATATTGTTAATGTTTATTTTAATTTTAAAATGCAATCAAAATTTATAGCCCTAAAGTTAAGGGTACATTATGATTTTTACTCTAAAAAAATCTTATTAATATATTACCTGACATATCTTTTCGGTTTTTACTGTAGAATCATCCCAATGATAATATACTATTCCATAATCATTTTATAAAAAATAATAACCGTAATTTTTTACAACCATTTTACCTAAAACTTAACAAGAAACTGGGCGCAATGTTTATGATGTTTAAATACCAATGTGAACCAGATATTTAAATTATTAATTAAGTCTACACATATTAAGGTACTTCAAAAATAGGTACACATATAATAACTATTTTGCATATGGATATTTTATGAAAAGTAAGTAATTAACTGAATTAACGCGTTTCTAAAAGAAAATGACAGACAAAAAATCAGATTAAAATAGAGCTAAACATAAAAATATAAATACAATCTCACTTGTAATTAACTCAAAGCTATATACATTAAATAAAGTAATGTTAGATTATATTTATGATTCATAATAATTTTTTTATCGCGTGCGTTAGATTTGGACATGACCAATATATTCCTAAAATAAGTAGAAAAAGAGAGGAATATTGGGAAGGGAGAGTACTATATATTATACATAAATGTTTATTCGTATATATAAATTAAATACGAGTATATAAACATACTAATTGTATCCAAACATTGCTTAGCTCATAATGTTTAGCTATGGAAATTGATAATATATTGGTGACCTGGTGGTCTAGGGGTAAGGTGTCGGACTTCTGTTATGGGGGTCCGGGGTTCAATCCTCGGTCCCGGCACAGATTTATCTGATTACCAAACCCTTCCTTCACCTCTGACAAGACATCTTGTGAATTTGGGGAATGCCAGGCCTCCACCGTGGTTCGGATTCCACGTTAAACTCTAGGTCCTCCAATTCATCTCACAATCACCCTACCATTACACATTAGCGTGAGTGCGTACAACCTAAACGGGTAGTAAGACGCGGTGATAATAATAATAATGATAATATATTATTTATTATAAGCATTATTTTGTATTGATACTATTATCTAACAAACGCAACATCTGTAGAGTACATGCGTGGCTGACTAAATATATGAGAACGGATTTAATAACTTTTGTGTCATACAAAACTTCTTCAAATACGAATCAGACTTCAATAAATTTATCGCCAGCCACATGGACCACTATTCCATTGAATGCTCAACGCGCGTGCGCAAACACAAGGAGCTCCTAGATAGAGCAGCTGAGGAATTATCAGAGCACATCAGATACACACAAGACACTGCAGAACTAAACTTTATTAATCGTTTCAACGCTTATACAATGAAGGAAATAGAAAAGACGGTCATGGTCAGACTCGTTCGAATTGACTCGAAAGTTTTAGAATCTTATTATGTACTCGACTATCAAAACAGATAGAAGCCTGAGCAAGTTTGGTTGCTAGGTTAGAAAAGTAAATATGGTATCTACTAGCTTAAGGAGAGTATAAGCGTTGAAATAATAGAGAAATAGTTCCAGAAAACGACACGGACCATTGTATTTTAAGCCGTGTGTCCTGATAACAATTGATACCTTGTTGAGGCGGCCACCTTAATGTTCTTATTTTGAATCAACTTATACAAGCGCATGACTTACAAACTTGCTTTACTCTAGAACAAATACAACATCCAGTCACATACATCTTATTCCTCATAGTGAAAGAAATTCTCTTGCCTCATTCATGATCAAATATTTGGTGGACCAAGAAATGAACATGAGGCTCTTAGATCTTTAAGAATACTTGCTGCAGACCGAGATATGGAATCGCAGTAAACATTTATGACAAGATTACATGAATAATAAATTTATTTCATAAAAGATCGTGCATAAAATACCCATAAATTCTGTAATACAGTCGGCTCGAAATCATTAATTTACACGAACACAATTGCACGTGGATCCATTCTGATTAAACATTAATGGAGATAAAGAGTTAATAGAAGTTACTAATACAGACCATTGATGAAATATTAAATATTTGGACAGAAAATGCGTTGAAAAGACCCTTTTTTACTATTTTGGAATGGCTTCACAGATAAAAACTGTTCACAAAGCTTCATTCTTTCATAATAGGGACATACAGTACAGTAGCTCCATAACTTCTTTGGTGTTGACTGACAGCTTTAAAAAGTTACCAGACCAAATTATGTATCCCTACGCCGAACCATATGATATGAAAAAACATGTATTTAGCAGCTGTCACTTCTGACAGTCAAAATTTAGGTACCTAAATATTAACTGTCAGAAGTCAGCTGTGAGCTGTCAGTCAGCACCAAAGAAGCCATGGGGCTACTGTAGTTATTAACAAGAAACTTTGTCGCTTTGTCCCCCATTGATACCGCGGAAAATTTTGAGTAATCATTCAAATACGAATGCACTACACACATTTCTGGCATATATTGGTCTCTTTTTCTTCCCCTATAACTTCCATACCTCGCGCGAGCCGGGAACTGAGTTGCCCCTGCTACGATGCACACTCTTAATAGTACAGTCAAAGACTTTCAGTGATAGTATAGTCCCACAACCCTTCTAATATAGAAAACACTTCATCAATGAAATCTGGTATACCGGGAAACATCCATCACTCTGTGTTTCAAGCCACCCCACAGACATCTGCGTGCACGTGTGTGTGTGGGATGCTAATGAGACGCTGTTTGAACGATCTCCAGCTGTCCGACCAATGATGGACTCTTGATGTCAGTATAGAGCGTGTGAACTCAATCAGCGACTTGGGATAATTTGCCTGATGTATTGGTCAAGAGAACCGTACACATATGCACCTTCACGATCCCGTGGTTGAGACCATCTATTGGGTTCACGGTAAGAGAAGACTCTTGAAACAATCTAATCACACTCTTCTTTTCTAGGAGCAGGGCAGAATACTGGTGAATGACAACCGCAGCTGGTAGATTATTACTTTATTATGATTGTAAGGATGACACTGATTATTATTAATGTAACACTTTCAACATAACGTTTTAACGGTTAAATTCATGGAGAAAATTATTATTATTAGCACCTCGTCTTACTAACCGTTCGGGTTATACGCACTTACGATATTGTGTAATGGTAGGGTGATTGTGAGATGAAATGGAGGACCCACAGTTTAACGTGGGATCCAAACCACGGTGGAAGCATTCGCCACATTCACAATTTATGATTAATACACGTCTTGTCAGAGGTGAAGGAAGGGTTTGATAATCATATAAATCTGTGTCCGGACCAAGAATTTAACCCCGGACCCCAGCACAGAAGTCCGACACCTTACCCCTATACCACCAGGTAACCGAGAAAATTATTAATACGGCAAAACACATTTAATCACTGGTCCACCATTAATGTTTGTTTTGATCACATTCCAAAGAATATTATGAGATACATATAATAATTCATTTTTATACGAGTATTAGTATAATAATGTGAGTAATCTATGTTCATAAATAAAATAAAAATTAAATGTATCTGATTGTGATAACCATCAATATAATGATTGGGGCAAAAGGACGAAACTTTAATGTTTATGAAAGAGTGAATAAAATTATTAAATACAGTTTCACCCTTAGGGCTTGTTCATTGCCAGAATGTATGAACGTCATGCCTATATCAAACCTGGGATATTTCGATTGTTGTATGCTCATATCCTTCATTATTGAGTCGGTTTTCCAGATTCTATTTTTTTAAATTGTTTTTATCTATCCTTTATGAAGATTGAATCATGGTGTATTCACATAAAAAATAATTTTCCTCAATTTATGTGCTTGGAACTAGACAACCTAGACAGAGGATACATACTTTGGTCCAAACAGTAACACACATCTTAATTTTATATTTATTCTATTAATATTAATTTTCATAATTCTTAAGATATTGGGATAAAAAAGTGTGCATAGAGTCATTTAATTATTGAATTGAGGACTTACGTTATTTCTCTTACATATAAATGACTCAAAGCTAATTACAATACATTTATCAATGGCAATATTTAATTACTCAATTAAATAATATACTCGTGTTTGTTAAAAACTATATATTTAATTTTTATTTCATCAGATATTCCCACAAAAATTTATTTATAATCATAATCAAAGTGTAATTTTATTGATCCTGCATTAAATCAAGACATGATCATTACATGCCAACATAAACTAATATGGCACACATATGTATGTACAACTAGTATTTCATGATCTCTTAAACAGTATTAGCTTGTAATGTATCGTATTAGCACGCGATTCTCCATCTTGAATATCAGTAGCTGACCAGGTATAGCCACAGACCCATTTCTCTCTGTCATTGAAGACCACCTGGTTCTAAATTACGTCATGAAGGGGTCAACTTGTTAAACTGAACAAAGAATTAACCTTCGTAAGTATACTAAGTGGTCTACTGTTCATGTGGTTACACACCTGTGGAAACTGTTACGTTCCCTTTACTCCTAATGAGTAAAGTACAAATTTGAGATACATGCTTAGTTTTTTGTTATGTTTTTTTTAGATTGAGGTGTTTTTATGATGCGTTGAAGAAGTTGCTTAGCTTTGAATTGGGGGGAACGTCAAGATTGTATTTCCCATAGTAATTTAATTTACGTTTTATTTGCCGATTCTTATAGATATAACATTGAAACAAAAACAATACATTTTTAAATAATTCAGAAAACTGTCTTCAACTTGGATATCTGATTTGTTCACGAAAATGGTAGCTAGCAATCTTCCTTCGCAAAATGTATACATTGTTGTCTATATATGATAGTATTTACTAACGTCAAGCTAATATGTAAAACACAGCTTCAAAATCGCAAAGTTAGGTAATGTCATTGCGTTCAAACCAAAGACACATTGTAGTTTTTTAAAAAAAAAGGATTAATTGACTTTGTAAGATTGTTTATTTTTATATAGTTCATTTTGTTTAGTAATTACAAGTTTATTGGCGTACAGATTTGGGAATTTGGTCCGGTAAAGGTGACCTTAAAGGGTTTATTTTGTTAACAGTCGAATACGTTACACTTCAGATGCAATCAACTCGGCTTTGAGGGCCATGACTTGAATCCAGATTAGGTGAACGTTTAACATTATCACTCTGCAAAATTGTTTTGGGCTGCGAGTGACTCTTGTACATCACTATGAAAGTAGTCCCAGGTATATATTACATACATATTGTTTAATGTCTTTGGGATCGAAATATTTTCTATTATTTGAGTTATTTAACGATCACTTTTTGAACAGACTGATTATATCACCACGCGACTTATAAACTAGCTTAAATCTATAACCGACACACCATCCAACCCCCAGCCTTAATTTATCAATGTGAAAGGGGAAACCCATATTTCACCCAACACTACGTTGCATGTGGTTAGAAACTGAGACACTATTATGTCTTTGGTGGTTATAGCATAAGACACTACTATATCGCTGGTGGTTATAGCATGAGACACTATTATATCTCTGGTGGTTATAGCTTAAGACACTACTATATCGCTGGTGGTTGTAGCTTTAGACACTACTATATCTCTGGTGGTTATAGCTTAAGACACTACTATATCGCTGGTGGTTATAGCTAAATACACTACAATGGTGGTTGTAGCTTTAGACACTACTATATCTCTGGTGGTTATAGCTTAAGACACTACTATATCGCTGGTGGTTATAGATTGAGACACTACTCTGTCGCAAGTGGTTATTGTCTGAGACACTATTATGTCTCTATTAGTTATAGCATGATACACTATTATGTCTTTGGTGGTTATAGCATGAGACACTACTATGTCTCTGGTGTTTATATCTTGAGAAACTGCTATGTCTCTGGTGGTGATGGCCTAAGACACTCCTATGTGTCTTGTGGTTCGCCAACCAAGTTCTATATAATTATTGTTGTATGTTTGGCTTTGGGTGGATCGATCAGGGCCTATTGATCTCGCCACGACTGAGGGAATTATGGAGAGAAAAGCTAGGAGGCTATCCCATTCGTAGAATACAAGGTAAAGGTTCGGCCAGGCAGGTAATGATGGACACTCCACAAGGAATTAATCAGGGTACGGATGAAAAAGTTGCTGGGTGTGGTGTCGTTGAACAACAGGTCTTAGTAATGCCACTGGAGGGAGACGCCGTTCTGCAGTGAATGTTGCCAGCAGCAGCAGTGTTTGACATACATGGTTTAGCGGTAATATTAAATTATATGCGGGTGGAGATGACCGCTCTGCGCACAGCCCGGGAATCGGCTCGACCAGCAGCACAGGTAGAGTCGGAGATCGCGAGGACTGAGCAACAAGCGGCGAGGGCGGTGCTCAAGACACGCTTGGAGGCAGTTTAAGTGTCCGTCCAAGAGTTGCGCGTTTCCATTAATGAGACAAGTGAAACTTTCGGGAATCGTCTGGATGAAGTGCGATCTACGATTGATTAGATGTCTTGAATAATCCCAACAACAAAACCTCGCGTTCAAACAACAGGTCGAGACCCGCCTGAAGGTGTCTGAGGTTAGTTTAACTGCTAGAATGGAGAAGAGAGTCCTCAAACTAGTAGCTCCATTGGAGGCACGTTGCACTCAGTTCACTGCTCAACTTGGCTTACTGAAGGAGGAGGCTAAGCGCCTACTCACTGAGGCTGAGTTCAGGAGTGATGCCGAATTGGTTGAGGTGGCCCACATTCGAGAGGTGGCGCGGAAGAAGGCAGTGAGGCTCAGCGAGGTAACCAGGACTAGGCTAGATTCTTCACCACCACAGGGTGTTCAGAGGCTGGTAAATTCTCTCGATGCGCGTCTAGGCTTGCAAATGATGGCATACTAGGTGCCTCATTTAAACAACCACACGTGGAAGTATCCCATAAACCAACTTAAAAGGTTGAGTAGCCTGTAGGATGATCAAGATGTTCCTTGGAGATAGAATAGCATAAATAAAATGACAACACCAGGGCTAAGATGACAGCACGTTAATTTAGTACCCGCAAATGAAAACTGTTTTCAAAAACTTAAATCTAAGATAATAGTCATATAAAGTTTGGCCTATAACAGCTAAATATTTTTTGCCAATATCATTTGCCAAAATTATTGTCAAATAATTTTTTGAGAAATACCGTACCCAAATAAAAAAAACTCCAGAAATACTTTTTCAAATGATAGACAGGGTTATAGAAAAGAAAATAAAGTTGATGGAGGTGAGTGGATTAGAACGCGTATCGTTATTTAAGTTTTGTTTCAATAGTGGACTTGGAATTATTCTTAGCTGCATGAAATATTTTCAGAAAGATTTTGTTCTTATATTCGTTTGTTTATTAGACGCCAGTCCCTATCGATCAAATCCAATGTCTTCGCCGCTCAGTTTTCAGTCCTTTGTCCATCTGATTAATGAAAATGTTTACAGGACTGTTGGTAGTCTGAAAATATTATGTTTTCAAATGATGGTAGTGGGTTTCGTTTCACTCACTTAATTTTATTTATTATTTTGGAAACCAGTATCAGTAACCAAACGACCTAACAAAGCTACTGAACAGTTTTAGTCTGTCGAGAGTTCCCAGTTGATTTTAGTTGTACATTTGCCAGCATCGAGTCAACAAATCCATTTTATATTAATAAATGCAAACAATGTCAGTCTGCGGTGAATAAGTAGCGAGTTTGCAGCGTCATCTATTAGCACTGAAATTCTCCGGCAACCCTGGTCGAGCGAGTCACTGGTTGGTATTCATGGAGAGAAACTCTCCATAGCTGGTCACTTACACACCTATAGAACAACTCTCCAGGTCTCTTACACACTAATAGACCATCTCTCCAGGTCTCTTACACACCTATATAACAACTCTCCACAGCAGGTCTCTTACACACCTATAGAACAATTATCCAGGTATCTTACACATCTAGGCAACAAATATCCAGGTATCTTACACACCTATAGAACAACTCTCCATGTCTCTTACACATCTATAAAAAATTATCCACAGTAGGTATCTCACACACCTATAGAACAATTCTACACAAACGGTCTCTTTGAACATTTCTTCACAGCAAATCTCTTGCTTACCTTTAGAAATCTCCAGGTCTCTTACACACCTATAGAACATTTCTCCCCAACATTTCTCGTATAAACCTAAAGAACACCTCTATAAGTCTCTTACACACATATACCCAACTCTTCAGTTCTCTTACACACCTATAGCCAACTCTTCAGTTATCTTACACACCTATAGGACAACTTTCCATGGCAGGTCTATTACACACCTATAGAACAAATCTCCAAGTCTCTTACTCACCTATAGAACAACTCTCCAGATCTCTTACACCTCTATAGTATAACTCTCTAAGTCTCTTACACTATGATACATTTTTCGGCCTTGCTATGAGTCAAACTTAGGACCTTTAGTTCTATAGGCAGACCCATTACTGATTGAGCTAAGGTTTATAAGTAAAGTATATTAATAATAATATACTTATTAATATTTATGTGGACACATTCGAAACAATTTGCTTGGTTCCAACATTATTGAGTCAAGACGCAATTTTATTGTATTACAAATATTAAAATGAAAAATCATATTATATTTATTGAAGTGACAATATTAAGTGTACACCATTTCAATCCTTAGAAGTAATCATAGCTAATAAAAATAAAGACTAGTTATGGAAATTAGCACAGCTCGTTGGAAACAAATGGATACGCATATCTATGATTTGCCATATGTGCTGTCATATACTTTTTTTTTTACGAACCATCATATTATAATTTTGATCATTTAAGTGTTTTTAATTGGTGGCACTTGGAAAGTCAAGAGATAGGTTTATGAGATTTCCTTCGGCTTTATATCCCTACTCTTTAATTTGCAATTCCCTACTAATGTTTGTCTACTAAAATCTTTCATTATCAAACAACATTTTTAATGTTTCTAAACTTTCCTTTGTGGCCAATGTTCTAAGATGGTTAACCCTACCGATTTATTGAAAACATTCTATAATTTAGTTGAAAGAAGAAAATGTGTACACATTATTATTATTATTATTACTGGTTTTGTTAAATACTAACTTCTTCACTTGTTTGCAATAATTTTATCAAACTGTTTTTTTTTTTTTTTTTTTTAGTTTTAGACAGACAGTCAATTTGAATTTAAATTTTATGTGCTGTGGTGTCTTAAGTCATTGCAGTAAATATTGTTTTACTAATTAAATTATTTGTTTTATTTACATAAGTTTTTAAATTTACATTTTCTAATTGATAAACCAAAACTGGATTAAAGATTTATTTTTTCACTTTAGTCCGAGGAATGAAACACGATAAAATATATACATATGTGTGTGTGTGTGTGTGTTTTATCATTAGTAGGTTATAGAAGTGGAACATTTATTTACCTAATATTTAAAGAAATGATTTATCATTGGCTGGTTGCATTAGACTTGGCGGAGTTTGGCTACCGGCCTAGGGGTCGGAGATTATCGATGAAGGCCGACTCTGGCGGAGGATGGTGTCTCGGTTGAGGTGTCGTAGTGGGTTTGAAACGGGATAAAATAGACCTCGTGAGAACAATTTGAGGAGCTACTTGGCTAATTCAATACCAAATAACCCAAACATTGTTCAAACTTCCATAGGCTAACTACTAATAATGAAGCATAACTATTCAGTAGGTAATTATATTATTTTGTGATTTTTGTGATGGTTGAAACAATAATAATTATGTTGAAATAAAGTTTTTTCACGGTTTTTCAAATGTATCATGACTTACTTGGAATATCCAATATGGTTCCTATCTCCGCCCACAGTTTCTTTATAATGTCTCTGTTGCTATGGTTCTTAGAAGAGGCATCCCAGATGATCCTTCTTGTTTCAACGCATGCTATTAACATGGCCATTTCCGTCGTAAATAATAATAATAATAATAATAATAATATTTAGCACCGCGTCTTACTACCCGTTCGGGTTATACGCTTTAAGTACTAATTACTCTAATGGATCAGGAATTAGGAAGGTTTAATTAGAGGAATTGAACCCACATTTGCGTGGAGGGAGAGTGAAAAACCATTTAGGAAAAACCACCCCCAGTTCACCCGACCAAGATTCGAACTTCGATCTCCCCGTCCTCAGCGGTCGAACTCAACACGACAAGCGCGTTAGCCAACTACGCCACCGAGACGGGTTCTGTCGTAAGCACAAACACAAACACACAAGAACAAAACTATCACCTCTTGAAAACACAAGGGAAATAAAATAACTCTCACGTCAATACAGCAAGCGTGCATGAAGAAAAAAAATTATTTGATCCGTGGTTGCACGTGCACAAGCTTGTACAAGCTCGCGCATCCAGTTCGCACTCAGTGTGACCAGCTCGGGCGGCGCCACCATTGGTTTAGAGGGATTTACTCGAATTTTGTTTCTTCGTGCAAGCTTGCGCACGCTCGCGCATACAGTTTACTTGCGCAAAATTGCATCCAAAGTGACCGCAGCCTAACGCCATTGAGCTTTATTTATCAATGAATAGTTATTGACGATTAAGTTGTTTTCTTAACCATTAATTTCAACATTTCGCTTCCTCGTAATTTCTGTAGCCTGTTGTGAACTTTACATTGGTGGTATACTAATTTATTTACGAAATAGAGAGCGCGAATATCTCTACTATCAAATTATTATTATTAGCACCGCGCCTTACTATACGTTCGGGTTGTACGCACTTACGCTAATGTGTAATGGTAGGGTGATTGTGAGATTAAATTGAGGACCTACAGTTTAACGTAGAATCCGAACCACGGTGGAGGCCTGGCATTCCCCACATTCACAATATGTCTTGTCAGAGGTGAAGTTCAGATAAATCTATGCCGGGACCGAGGATTGAACCCCGGCCGCCAGCATAGAAGTCTGACACCTTACCCTTAGACCACCAGGTCACAATATCTACTATTAAAATTATTGATTATAACTGAATGATAATTAAAGCATTTTTTATTCCTAACTCGGAGGATCCACATTTAGCTAAGCTAATGAACTAAAGCTAAGGAAGTCATAAAAAAAGACATCTACTGTTATTTATGTGAAGGAAGAGCATTAAAACATCCATGACATCATTCCCTTTCAATACAGCCGACTGGAATTCGAATATCGACCAATCATTGATGGCAATCAAGACAGAGCAAGTTTTTCATTTAATTCAATTGTCAACGGTGACCTTGTGGTATAAGGGTAAGTAAGGTGTCAAACTTCTGTGCTTGGGTCCAGGGTTCAATTCTCAGTTTCGGCACAGATTTATCTGATTGCCAAACCCTTCCTTCAACTCTGACAATACGTGTATTTTTCACAACTTGTGAATGTGGGGAATACCAGGCCTCCACCGTGGTTCGGATTCCACGTTAAATTGTAGATAATTAATTTCATCTCACAATCACCCTACCATTACACATTATCGTAAGTGCGTACAACCTGAGTGGGTAGTAAGATGCTGTGCTAATAATAATAATTCAAGTGCCCACTGGCATGTGTGTAAGTAAATCTATCAATATACCCCTTAAGTTTGAGTTTTATTTTGTTTTTGTTTTTTTGCATTTTAGAGGAAAAAGTATTTTATACTATGACTTCTTTAACTGAAACAGAACTTTTTATTCAACTAATTTAAATTATTTTACTTACCACAAATTAGTGTTCTTATACTAAACTAGCCGTATAGTCATTCATAAGGGTCATATCTTTAATTTATTCTCGGTTGAGGGGAAAGAGGGTTTGACCAATCTAGTAAGCCCACCATGTTTTACTACCCGTTCGGGCTATATACTTATGTACTAATAACGTTAAAGTGCTAGAGATTAGAGATTGATTTTATAGGAAACGTGCTCACATTTGCGTGGAGGGGGCGTGGAAAACCATCCTAAGTACACACACCCGGGTTTAGAACCCCAATCTCTCCATAATAAGCAGTCCAGTCTATTGCGAGAGTGACGCCTTAGAGAATTTAACCATCAAAATGGGTAAGCCAGCAGTTAACATTCCCATACTGATGACCGTAAGATATTAGACGCTGGACTATATTGCAAAAGGCCACCATTGATGGATATATAAAATAGGGGTTTAAGTCTCAGTAGTGGAACCTAAGGGTTGTTATTAGCATATTATCAATTAATTTAATTTACCCATTTTATATACATGATAATTCCGGTGCAATCCCATTTAACTACCTTTTCCCAAGGATACCATTAAGACGTAGGTGTCAATAATCTTTATATTAAAAGTTATATTCACAATAGCGTGGAGTGTTGCCAGGGTAAGCAGATATACTCTAAAATGTACCTGTGAATTGTTCTCATCTCTCAGTAGAACATCTATTGGCCGGATATCAACGGAAATACATTACTAAGGCATGTAAAACAGAGCCTTTGTATGATTGTTCTAATAGGGACATAAAAGTGGGGAAAATAAAGTTTTAACAATCTCTGCTTATCCTGGAAACTCTCCAATAAACGCCACTGACTGTTTTGAAATAAAAAAAGAAGTCTTTGAATGGATCGGAGATAAGTTGGCCTTCAAATATATGAAAAGTTAAACAGGCCTAGCTTATGGTTTAAATATATTAAGGACCATTTAATTTGTCAACAACACACCAGAACCGCTTCAGTGGCCGAATGGTATAAAAGGCATCACATCAGTCTCATGTTAGAGTGGTTTGCCGAAGACGGGGAGATCAGGGTTCCAAGTCGGTTCAACTGAGGGTTGCTTTTGCTAAATTGTTTCCGATTCTCCTTACATGCAAATGCGAATAGATTAGCTCTAAAATACTTTCTTTCTCACCCCTCCTCCATTAGAATAAATATCATATACATATATAACCTTAACAGGTGGTAAGATGAGGTGATAAAAAATAAAATAAATAAAATAATAAACACTAGGTGGTCTTCGAATGTGCCTCGCTTGCTCCACCAGTCTGAAATTTTGAAATCTGCAATCGTCGTGTCGTAGAATGTCGCATTCTTTCAAAAATACATTGCATTGCATTGCTTGCATTCAGGCTGAAGATGGCCATTTTGAGCACTTTCTACAATGTTAATCGTCTGCTCCACATTACTGGAATACAAACATGATTATAGCTCGCAAAAACAAGGTCAAATGGGACACATGTTTGTATGAACTATTTTCATTGTTTTTATATCTCCTGTTTTTTTTAACACTGCGTTATACTACCTGTTCAGGTTATAAACTTATGTACGAGTTATACTAATGGACTAGGAATTAGGAAGGCTAAATTTAGAAGAAATGTTCCCGCACTTTCGTGGAGGGAGAGTAGACAAACATTTAAGAAAGACCACCTTCAGTGCACCCGACCGCGATTTTAAACCCGCTCTTCCCCGTCTTCGGCAATCTAGTCCAACGCGAGATTAGCGCGTAGGATCACGCGACCACCAAAGTGGGTATGTCTCCTGTTCTCCTGTTCCTGTTATAAGCTTATGTACGAATTATACTAATGGACTAGGAATTAGGAAGGCTAAATTTAGAGGAAGTGTGCCCGCACTCGCGTGGAGGGATGAGTAGACAAACATTTAAGAAAGACCACCTTCAGTGCACCCGACCGCGATTTTAAACCCGCTCTTCCCCGTCTTCGGCAATCTAGTACAACACGAGATTAGCACGTTGGATCACGCGACCACCAAAGTGGGTATGTCTCTTGTTCACCGATGAAGTGGGTAGGTACCACATGATACGATGCACCTTATGTGTGTTGCAGCCCATTTGTGAATTTACCAAGTTCATGAATCGGGCAAATTTCTGCCCGTTCCTCTGCCTCTCCTCCTAACCTTTTCACAAATTGGGCAAACAATAAATAAATAGTCCGGTTCATGAATGGTAAAGAGCTTATGCTGGTTATTTTATGAACTGGGTCTGTCCAATTCTTACCCAATTCATGAATTGGAAGAGTTTTTCACCCGGTCCGTGAAATTGACGCGCGAAAAACGAGTTTGGTCTTTAAGTTAATGTAATTTTTAATCGTTTTAGAATGGAAGGTTTAGTTAAGTTAGGTTGGGTTAGTTTAACATAATATCTTAAAAATAATTTCAGTTAAGCTGAAGGGAAGGGAAAGGGGAATAAAATTCCAAATCATGAAATGGGCAGGAGTTGGTGCAGTTTTTGCATGATTCGTGAAATGGTTAAGGGAAGAAGCTAGTTCACGGAATGAGCAGAAATTTGGCCCAATTCATGAAATGAGCAGTTAAACTATTGACGTGTAAAATATACATTGAAATTATGTTGTTATAGTGTTGACATCCTGGGAATAAACATGAACATGAAAGGGCGCAAAATGCTTCCAAATCGGCAATACGTTTATTTTAAAATAATATATACATATTTACATTAGTGACGACTGTTGTTTCATTACCTTACTAAACAGCTGATTAAATCCAATCCTTTTCAAGTTGTATGTTGGAACCACTGTGGGTGTTACCCTCAAATCAATCCCATTCCTTTTATTTTCACCCCCTCTCCCCGCCCCCCCCCTGCCCCCCGCCATAGACTCATTACTACATTATTATTATGATCCAGAACTTCAATGAGTAATGACCCACCAACCGACCACACACCAATGTGGCCGTTTCAATCAAACCGAGTCTCACAAACCACTAGCAAGCTTTGAAGAGCTAACCCATCTCCTCACAATCAACGACAACCTTGAAATTAGTATCCACTGCCAATTAACAAACAATTCAAACAAAAATCATAACCATACAATCGAGTATTCAATCCTTTTCAGACTTCTTGTCTATGAATTGCCCTGGATCATATCGTGTTTTTTTTCTTCTATTCGTGCTATTCATTTTTTTTTTATCTCGTTGTAAACAGAGTGCGTTTGATCACAATATGACTCGTTACAAGTAGCTTCTTAGGTGTGAGGTCAAGAATGAGAAGGGATTTATAAAGTAGCAGAACTTTCATCTTGTCAACGATAATAGCTCGGCGTAACGAACCTCATACCGAACATATTATTTCAACGTCTTCCTTAAGTGACTGTACAGTCTCGGTTCAATTAATGTCGTCCAACGTTTTAACTTGGTCGGTAACGCGTGTTTCTGCTTAACTAAAGGTCACGGGTTCGATTCCCGACTTTTTGTATTTGTAATGTTTAGTTTTCCTCTTTCACTGTGATAGATTTATGGCTGGTCTAATTTAAGTTAGTTTAAAGGTTATATGCTGATATCAGTTTGTTCGTAAAATTCACGTAAAATACCTAAAACTAAAATTAGGTAATGAAGTGATATAATGTACACCTTAAAGGTAGTAGTCTTACTTTGTTGTATTATATTATGGCCCTATCTTATAAGCTGTGCCATAGTGGAAATACGAATGGTACGTGCAATGCGTCATATTTTAATATTTATTTTTCCACCACTACGGACTATATGCATACTTCATTAAACAAGCTAATATAATAGATATGGAGAAGGTAGAATATTATTTTAAATACACCCAAATTTACGTGGAGGAAAAGTGGGAAATAATTTATTTAAAAAAAAATGACACCCGACTGGGATTACAGGTTCGCTCTCCTCGTCACCATCAGTCAAACACAAGAGTGAAGTGTTAGACCATTCGACCACCTGTGCGGGTAACGGTTTTCATATAAACGCGGACTTTAACGTTAGGTCTAATTAGTCTGGTTTAACTGTGACATTAAGATTGGAGTTTGGTTTCCAGCCGATTGTATTGAAAGGTTTCTCCTCTAAGATGGTTTCTCACTTTTTATCCACGCTTATGCGAGCACACTTCATCTACATTATCACCTTCCTTTTTATATACTATCGAATTAATTATAATTATTTTCTTTTCAATGCTTAGTAAGACGTGGTGGAGAAAATTAAATAATTGGTTTTTTTTACAAATATACTTTGTTTACCCTGAATTGTATAACGTCTATTTTTATTGTTTATGCTTTGGTGCAACTTATGTTAAAATGGTTGACGGATGTTTATGTTAATTCCTGTAATTTTAACAAATATAAAAAATAACGTTATAACACAAGGTATGTAAGTAAAACGTTTTTTCCCCAATATCTATTATAAGCGCTTCAATGCACGCATGTTAGGAAGAAATACCCATTTCCAATAATACCTAATTTAGAACCCGACTGTACCAAATAAACAAGAAGGTAGTAGTTTGTTTTGAAATGCCTGTCCATCTGATTATGTTCGTTCGTAAGATTGATGTTTCACGATGCGAGTTTGTTGAACAAGTTACTCTGATTTGTTATTTGCTGCTAACAATATTAATGGCATTTCGTGCTCTCTACCTTCACATGTTCCTAAGGAATGTACGAAATGAGATTACTTTACAGATTCTAAATTTTAAAAATATAACGAACTGTTTATACACTGTGCAATTAAACTATACTTTATATATGTGAATGACCGCCTCTATGGACTAGTGGTCAGAGTTCCTGGCTACGGATTCAGTGGTCCAGGGTTTGATTCCCTTGTGCTTCCAGACTTTTCTGTGAGTATATGGGTCTGTAAAGGGGTCTAACTTAGCCTCGAAAGGATAAATGAGAGACAGTTTGAATAAATAGTAGCAGCTCCAGTCTAGATAAATGAGATTAATGGCCCAAAGGTTCGTTGTGCTGACCAAATGACACGCTCTATATGTTAATGTTGGCATTGTCTTCGTTAACATATGGTGACTGCTTGGTCGGTCACTTACGGGCTGACACCATGGCGTTTTTTTATAAGTATGAATTTTAAATTTAAAGAAGCCATTTTTACTAAAAAATTTAGTGATGAATAAAATAGGATTAACCTAATAAGGTTTAGTAATTTAATGACAAAGTAAAATTAAATAAATATAGATTTAATTTTGCTAGCATTAATTTGACAATGGAAAATAACTTGTTACATTTATCATATAGGGCTTATATATATATATCACTAATAAGGTGTCTTATATATCAGTAGAATAAAATATTGTTTTTAAAAATGGATCGATATGCACTCAAACCAAGTATTTAGTAGTTTCTCAAAACAATCTATACAACTTACAAGTCATGCTAGTGAGGCCGTTTGCCTAAAACCAGGGGATTGGTCGTAAGAAGCTAAACATTTTTAGTAAACCCATTTAAAATATTTTAAACACATGTTTGATTGGGCCGAGGCAAGTTCTTTTCCCACCAAAACTATAACTATGATTGAAGAAATTATATAATTAATTTATCAAACTGATAAGTGTTATTTAAAGTAATATGTATCTAATTTTTACACATAGGCAGCTTTATACATATAATATTTATTAAACTGATATAACTATCAACTTTCGTTTATTATTAACTAACAATTAATTGTATTATGTGGTTATGATAAAAAAAAGTTTAGGTATAAAAACAATAATACAACTAGCTTGTATGTATTAAGTTCTGGTGGCCTGGTGGTCTAGGGGTAAGGTGTCAGACTTCTGTACTGGCGGCCGGGGTTCAATCCTCGGTCCCGGCACAGATTTATCTGATTACCAAACCCTTCCTTCACCTCTGACAAGACATCTTGTGAATGTGGGGAATGCCAGGCCTCCACCGTGGTTCGGATTTCACGTTAAACTGTAGGTCCTCCATTTCATCTCACAATCACCCTACCATTACACATTAGCGTAAGTGCGCATAACCCGAACGGGTAGTAAGACGCGGTTCTAATAATATTAAGTTATTATATTCACTTTTTACATATTTTTATTCCCTTAATTATATTGGATTAGTTGAATATAATCATTTTAATATAGACTCCATTTGACTTATATTCGTATAGAAATATATAATATTCGTATTTTTAGTAGATTATTAGAAATCCTCCAACTCTTTCAAACCCACTGTATTGCGGGTAAGGAATGGGAGGTAAAGCGTTTTATTCATTTCCGTCTCGTAGTTCCACTCAACAGCGTGACCGAGTAAAAAGAACACTTGGTTTTATAAATGAGCACATTTTGATCATTCAGTAAACCTGCCTGTAAAACTTGGTTCACTGCATTAGTGGACACGCTGACTAAACGTTAGACTCGTTTAGTCTTGTTTGTTGGTGACGGAAAGATCGAGGCTAAAATTGTGGTTGAGTGAACTGAGGATCTTTTTTTCTTGAATTATTTCTGACTCCCTCTCAGCAAAAATGCTGGTATACTTTCTTCAACTTCTACCTACCTGGTCTTTACCGCAATATGGCGAATATGCGTGGAAATTAAGGTGTATAATAGGATTCAAAGTACGTGATAAAGCTTATAACAAAACATATGAAGAGTACAGGGGGGGGAAAGGGGAAGTTCCATTTTAACTGAAATTAAGTTAGTTCTAGTGTTGAGCTTGACCACCGAGGACGGGGAGATCGAGGTTCGAATCTCGGTCGGGTGAACTGGGGGTGGTTTTTCCTAAATGGTTTTCCACCCTCCCTCCACGCGAATGCGGGTTCACTTCCTCTAATTCAACCTTCCCAATTCCTAATCCATTAGCGTAATTGGTACTTAAAGCGTATAACCCCAACGGTATTAAGACGTGGCTCTAAATATTATTATTAAAAGTTAGTTCTACCATCTGTTACACAATTATGATACCTTTCTAATGCACTTTAGATTATGGTCAAAAGATATCCCTATCATATTTAAATTAATTTTTGGGTTCATGTATGGTTTTTAATTGCCAAAATTACCCGCTTCGGTGGCTACGTGGCCTAACATGCTAATCTTGTGTTAGACTGGACTGCCGAAGACGGGGATATAGGGTTTCGATCCCAGTTGGGTGCACGAAGATTGGTATTCCTAAATTATTTTCAAACCTCCTCCCACGCAAACATGGGGGCACTTCATATCATTAAACCTTCCTAATCCATTATTACAATTAGTCCATAAGCGTATAATCTGAACGCGTAATAAGACGTGGTACTAAAAAAATATTTAAAAATGTTCTGTTCTGGAAAATGTAATGTGACTTTCCCTGTTCTATCCTGTGCCTTTTTATATTTATTTTAATATGTTCTAACATAAATAATTTCATATCAATTTACTATAAATTTCCACAGATATTTAAAAACATAATATTGTTTACACATTTTCTGATAATGGGAATTACATAATTATAATAAGATTTGTTTCATTTTGTTTTTTCATATTTAAATTAAAAATATATTTAGTGAAAAATAAAGACTTACCAAGTATCAAATACAGATGCAATATTATTGAATTATTTGATCAATTTTCGGTGTTTGTTTGCTAAGCCGGCCAATCATTAAATCAATATAACCTTATTTATTGTTATGTGATCCAAAGTAATCAAGTGCACCAAATATTACACCTTCTTCATAAATTAACTTGCAGTTAAATACAATGAAAAATAGCATGGTTTAGAAATTACATAATTGAAGTAGCGTTAATATTATAAACAACATAATTCCACAATGTACTTAATAAATTGTAAATTAAAAACTATATTTTATATGAGTATAAAAGCGGTGTAATATACATTCAAATTTTCATATGAAGGGCCTTTTAGAGAACACAAACATATTTTTGAAGTTAAAATGTATACCAATGTACTACTTTAATAGTATATATATAATATCAAACAAAGGTGACAGGTCCAGATCACATGACTTGAAAAATGAATACATGAAAGTAGATCGAATATAATAACTTGTCTACCTGTCTGATAATGAAAATCAGAATATTCTCCGTTTACATTGCTTGGTTCCACTATGATGTATCTTGTAAGACAGTGGCATTGCGTAATAAGTCGAAGTAAAACTGCTACCTTACAGCTTAAACGGAGTGTACATAAACTGTGTTTCTGGATAGTATTATATGGGAAGACCTGGGTATTTATTTACGACGTGTACGACAAGATAAAAACTAATGTAAAGTATGGAAGTATCTAGAGTTGTATGAAAATGCAGTAGTTCTCATTCAAATAAAGAACACTGAGTGGTCTAAAATACATCGCAATACGCTATCTTTTCCTTCCATCAGATTTTATATTGAACTTTAAAAGAAAATTGAAAGCTTAAGAGATTCGATATGTTTAGTTGTAAAGAATAACCGCCAACATGAAATTCTTTGAAAGTAAAGAAAGCTTAAGTGAAATGTATAATTCCTACACGACTGAGCGTGTAAGATCTGGAGTTAAATAATTAATTAATTTGCATAGAAAGCTTAGCAATAATTTAGGATTACCTTGAATACATTTAAACTCTTAAGCTTTGGTATTGAGAGGCAAGAAAGAATATACAAGTATTATTTTTTGTTCATAAAATTGCTAACTAAATACTAGTTTTTTTTTGTGTGTCGCTAGTTTTTAAGCCATCCAATGGCCTACATATAATAAATCAATTCATTTTTCTCTCTTTCTCATACGGTCAGATTCTTTGTTCTGTTGAAGAGCTTGTGAGGAAGAATTTGCAATGGTTGTCGTGTGCTGTGTATTTAGAGTAGTTTCGCTAGAGATTAATGGTGGGCGCAGTCGACCTTTTTTTTTTATTATTATTGTGCTAAATAGTCTGTACGCTTAGTCACGGGCCGCACAGGGTACGCACTACCTTGTAAAATGTGGTGCATCGTGGCGCGGGGTAGTGCTGGGAAGGAGGGGAAAGATCAAAGGATTAAGGAAGCGTATGCATATTACAGACCAACAACTATTTTTTTTTTTTTATTCTTTCAAAGAATATGTGATTTGCTAATTTAAATGTTCCAAAGTCATGTTATATAAGTGAATGGTTTACAAACGTTAATCTGGAATGTAACGTCTTTCATAGGTTCATATTTGAATGTAGTTCCCGAGTATAGTCGGTGCCTATCTAGTATGATCACTTTTAATTATTTTAAACAAGTCAATTATGAAATTCTCGTGTATATATATAGAATTTTAAAATAATAAAATATTGCACAGTTAAAACATGGTTTATTCTCTGAAACTTTTGTTTAATTTTTATACCATTTTACAACTTTAAAAAAGGATGCCCATCGGAGATATTAAACAATTTGCATACGTCCAGAGATCTCACGTTATTTAACAAGTGGTTTATAATTCCTAAATATCGTTCATACCAAAATGAAGGTGGACGCTATCAACATGTCCTTTTAGTGAATATCAGCACATAGGTTGCAAATCATTATAATTATGGCCCAGTCCTTATGGAGCGGACCCCCAGTTGGTCAATTAACATTATTTTTAAAAAAAATGACACCTGGACACCTGACGATTCCCACACGTCCATCCTTGACTCAAGCCTTGAACTTTTAGTGAAGAAAGTCCCTGAGCATGGGATGAGCCCTGGAAAACTCAGTGGAAGCGTATTAGTAAGATAAGACAAAGGTTCCGGGTTCGATCCCTGTGTCCAGGTGTCATTTTTTAAACTAATTTAAATCTATACTTCATTCACGGTAGGAGTTTACCTCTGAAAGGTCTTTTTTCTTACCAATATCCTACTATATAATAGAGTTCTGGTAGGGAAAAAAGTCCTTTCACAGGTAAACTCCTACCGTGAACGAACTTTATGTACCCTGAGGGTTAACAATTTACATTTTAAGATTTTTAATTTAAAAAAGGAAAAGACCAAGTTAGATAATTTTCAACGACGCTTCACGTGAAATGTTGCAATTATAATAAAAAACCAAATAATTAGAAAAACACAAACACATATATGTATATATATATAGTCTATATATAATATATATAAATATAAATCATACACATATATATGTATGATTTATATTTATATATATTATATATAGACTATATATATACATATTTATGTGTTTGTGTTTTTCTAATTATTTGGTTTGTTATTATAAATCATACATATATATATGTATGATTTATATTTATATATATTATATATAGACTATATATACATATATATGTGTTTGTGTTTTTCTAATTATTTGGTTTGTTATTATAATTGAAACATTTCACGTAAAGCGTCGTTTAAAATTATCTAACTTGGTCTTATATATATATATATATATATATATATATATATATTCTAGCTATTCTCAAGATTATAAGGTCACTTTTATCAAATAGCCTCAAAACAGAAAATTGCAAGAAAATTTGTTAATGTTTTTCAATTATCAAAGCTTCTTTTACCATAATAAATATTGCATAGTGGCAATCTTTCCATTCAAGTCCTTAAGGTATAAATTATTATACAAACACTTCTGAGTATTCAATTTCTTATTATTTCTAATTATTAAATACTAAGCTATTTCCAGAAGTACTTAAATTGTCCAAACAAGCACTCTAGATTCCAATTAACTATTATACTTAAGCTTGTTAAGTTTAATAACTCACTAATACATTTTTCACTAAAAAAAAAAAAAAATCGCCACACACTTAATACCACAATCTACAAGAAACATTTCTGTATTATTTTATTAAAATCTTTTAGAAAAAAAAAGCTTCCACTGCATTTGATACATATTTGTTTCCATAAAATATTCTCAAAGCCACTTAAAATCCAACATATCCCCCCCCCCCCTTCCGACGGGTTATCTTAATATTTGATCCCAAATGCAAATCTAAATTTTCCCTAATGGCGGATAATACCATGTTATGAAAGTGTGAATGTTTTATTCTTTTATGGGAGCAGTAAAAGCTACACGAAAATAAGTTTTAACATGGAGAGAACCAGTCAAGAATGAGAGAGAGAGGGAGAGAAAGAGGAATAAAAAAACACGTAAATTGGATAAGTATGTAAAGAACATTTTACAACACGGCTTTACAAACATTTAATCAGATTATTCTTGTGCAGTTGGCATGATGAATGTTGAAGTATGCTTTTCGTTTATTCTCTCCGGATCAGGGTAGTAATATTTGTGAGAGTAATAGTAGGGATGGTGTAAGGGGTAGTGAATACAGGGTAATGGGGGTTAATGTGGGTCTCTGAACATTTTAAAGAGGGAGGGATACCGGAACCAATTTACTTTGAATACATGCTCGATTAGAAACGGACCAAAGTACGGGAATTTAGATAAACTAACTGTTAGGGGACTCTTATTTATGCTACCCAGTCAGCTGACTTGGATGCTTTGCCAATTATTCCAAGTAAATACCAGTATTCATTAAATATAGCTAATAAAATAAGTGTTTAAGGCAGCTGCCTCCGCTCAGCGAGAATGTATACATCTCTGTCAGACCACAAACCTTAAAATGCATTGGTCTATATCCTTTCCAGGAACGATATATTTATTCTGTTTAAGCTTGTACTCCCTTTCACCCTTCATTCACAACCAACATTTGTAATGTTAACAAGAAAGTGCAGAAAGAGAGGAAAATTCGCTAATTATTAAATGTTAAAATATATATATATTTTGTGAGTCTATCAAAAAATTACTCTATAATTTGTTAAAGGAAGGTTAAATCTACAGCTCTTTTTCATCAAGACTAGTCTCAGAGCTCCACAAAAATGCTTAAAATGTCTTTGAAAGTTCGCTAATGTCACATGTTCACACTTTTTCTTCTTCTAAAATAGGGTGGTTAAGGGAAAAAAAGCTCCATTAGAATCTTTCAAGTTTATTTAGGCTTAAAGCATATCTTGAAATAAGGCATAGAAGAATTAAATATTGCCTTCTATTTGAAGGTCTGCGCGGCCTTTTCTTGCTTACCAAGGCGGCTCCCTTAAGGGGCTGGCAATTAAAGCTCTTCGGACGAATTGTACTATATGACTGGAGTTACAACAAAAGTTGAGATGTAAGAGATCGATACTTTTAGTGATTAAAGCATGACTTTTAAAGTTTTTATAATTAAAACAAAAAATAAGAAGAGATTATTTAATTTTCAATGACGCTCCCCGTGAAATGTCGATGGGATGGTATTATAATAATAATTGATTAGAAACATACTAATGACCTTCCTCAAACAGATAAAGTAATATTTTAATAGTATCATAACATAATGTATTAATTGAGGATCATTTTAGTGGTTTCGATATTCAGAGCTGCCATTCCCATTTAAGAAAAAATCTAAGTGTTATGCTTTCATTCACAAAATAAAAAAATAAAAAAATCGTTAGACTATTATAGTAATCGAGAAATATTATTTTCAAAATGTGATAAAGTTGTAAAATATAAAATATTTTTATTTGACTTAAATAATGTGTGCTAAATAATTTTATTATGTATGGTTGATACGTCGTTAATTTATCTTACCACTGACATAATTACTACAATAAATGCTGAATTAATGTGCACAACAAAAAATTAAAAATCAACTTAACCTTTTAATTCATTTGGAACCATCGAAATTTTCTATAAAAATTGTATTGAAACTAGATATTAATAAAAAAAAATTAATATAATTGGGTAGATCAATTATTATTTTCTTAACACCGCGTCTGACTATTATTCTGTTAATATATTTTATTTTATCACCACGTTTTACTACCCATTTGAGTTATACGCCCATATACTAATTACGCTAATTTATTAGGAAGGAGGGAGGTAGAATTTAAGGAATGTGTACCCGCATTTGTGTAGAGGTAGCTAAATATAACCTTCCTCATCCCTAAAATTATTAGTGTAATTAGTGCATAAGCGTATAACCCAAACGGGTAGTAAGACAAAATTCTAAATAAATCCTGCACAGACGAGCACGCGGACAAAAGCGTCAGTGTAGTCTATGAGTTTTACTGGTGATGAGAGGTCGGGGTTAAAGTCCCAGTATATTTTCACGGCTTATATTTCCTCAATTATTCTACAACTCTTTCTCTCTCCAAGCAAATTAGAGTAAACTACCTCTAAAATAATATATTTCTCATCCGTATCTTATTAGTGTAATTATGCGGATAGTTTGGGCTCTCTGAGAGTAAGACGTTAAGCACATAATTATCTTTTTTTATATACTTACCAAGATATTTACAAAAATATGAATCTTTTTTTCCCCCCCAACATATTAAATATACGTTTATATAGTGAACCCTTTGATATAAAATAAACCCCGCCATCCCACCCACACAACTACCTTGGCAATGACATCTTGTAACCGAAATTACAAGCCATTTTTTCAGCCGTGATTCTTGGTACAAAGTGAAACCGCACACCAGAATCTCCGAGAAAATTACCATTCTGTTCATGATTTCAGCTTGATGGGATACCCAGATCTGGTTAACAGAGTAATCTTTCTCCACGGTCAAATTGGAAGAACAATAAGTTATGGTTGGGAGAACACGGCATTGTTGACTCTGTCATATGGAGGGAGGGTAAATTTTTTTTTTAAATATTCGTGTAAAAGAACTTAAGAAAATAAATAAAGAATTAACTGATTTTTTTTTTCAGAAATATGAAAAGTAAAAACAATTTTTGGAGATTTGTCAAAATGTATGATGTCACGTTATTTTATAAAATGAAAAATCTGTCTTAAATTTTGCAGTCTATAAACGGTAGCTTAAAACTTTTAATAACATTTGGAAAGAGACTCAAACTATTTTTACGTGGTAGCTTTATCCTTCTATTACGATATAAAATTTACTATAAGAATTCATACGTGGCAACCTTGACTTTTATTACAATATAGGAATTACTATAATAATTCCTAGACGGTAGCTTCACACTTTTATTACAATATAAAAGTTACTAAAACAATACTTGCACGGCAACTTTAACCTATTAACACAATTTAAATGTTTCTAAGCCATCCATAGGTGGTAGCTTTGGAACTGTATTACAATCTAAAAAATATTATAATAAATTCAGCCAGGGTAGATTTGGTACTTTATTATCAAATAAAATTTACTAAAACAATCTGAGTCGTGGTAACACATCGTGTTCCATCACCTAATGACTTCCATGAATATGGTACGTAAAATCGAGTACCGAAACATGTCGGATAACTAAGGTTCCAGTAATCTCCATCATACACTAAAACACTGAAAGGAGTAAAGGGAACAAAAATATAAAATAAGACTTAGATAATAAAAAAATGTTAAAATATGTAAAGAAAGTTATTTGGATACGGCAACTTTTACAATCCAAGTAATCACCAACTTTTGAATAGATATGTTTTAACTTGTTGTTTTAATGTGTTTTATTTTCACTTTAGCTAAAAACTTGTTTGTATATTAATTGTGTATTATGTCATGTTTGTTAGTTTGACCAACTTGACTCATACTATATTAAATATAGTCAAAGTAAATATTTTAAATATCAAAATGTGCTAAAGGGAAAACAGACAAAATTGAGTATAAACAACTTGTAAATGTGTTAATCATAACGATATTCATCCCCAATATTCAATCACAACTCATACATTTGTAAATTATTAATGACAATATCTAAGTCTTGGTTAATATTATATTCATTTACTCCTTACGAAATACTCAATTAGAATGTTTTTTAAAATGTTGTTTGAGATGGAGTTTTAGAGAGAAAGTTATAGAGGGACAGATTAGTTTAAAAAGTGAACATTAGAGTGAGAGAGGGTTTAAGAGAGAGTTAAAGAGATAAATTGAGGGAGTGACTTTGAGAGAAAGAGAGTTTAAGATATAGAGAGTTAGAGTGAGATAGAAGTCGTGAGATTCAGCTAGACATAGAGTGATTTAAAGGAGTTAAGAGAGAATGATAGTTAGAGATAAAGTGCGTTAGAGAGAGAGTGTTTGAGAGAGAAAGAGAGAGCGTTTAAGAGATAGAACGTTTGAGAGAGTATGCGAGAGTTGAGTTATAGAACGTTTGAGAGATAAAGAGCTTTTGAAAAATAGAGAGTTTTAGAGAGATTATAATAAAGTTAATATGAGAGAAATTGTATTATAGAGAGTGTATGTGAGGGTAGAGAGTGTGTGTGAAAGAGAGGGATAATCTGTGAGAGAGAGAGAATGAGAGAAGATTATATGAGAGATTGTGTGTTATAAAGTGTGTGTGTGTGTGTGTGTGTGAGAGAGAGAGAGGAAGGAGTGGAAGAGAATGTGTGAGAGCGTGAAAAAGAATGTCAGATAGAGATAGAAAATGTGAAAATATAGATATGGTACACAAAAATCGCAGTACTTTGAAATATCATTCCCTCAAAATTAGGTATCAACTTGGAAACATAACTGAACTTACTGTATTTGTAAGAATGTGACAAGATAGTTGGAGTGTACAAAATATTACTTTGAAATATCGCATGGTCAAAATTAAGCAGTAAAATGAAAACCTAGTTTAACTTTGTGTTACTATTTACTAAAATGAACATAAAAACCCATTATTTGAATAAAATGAGCATCAAAACCCATTGTTCTAAAAAAATGAACACCAAAACTCATAATTAAACACCGTAGTTAA
This sequence comes from Timema douglasi, assembly GCA_901482245.1. Lineage (NCBI taxonomy): Eukaryota > Metazoa > Arthropoda > Insecta > Phasmatodea > Timematidae > Timema > Timema douglasi. The sequence goes on along the minus strand of CABEEJ010000025.1, from coordinate 265,729 downwards.
AATGGATATTTTCAAACGTTATTCAAGATCCTTTTATCGTTTTTGAGCTTATAATACATACCAAAACATATTTAAGCATAATTTTATCATGAGCGAAACAAAACGCAGACAATATTTTCATGAACTTAACCTTTTGATTTTCAAATTATTCTCTATATTATTGATGCGAATTAACGATAACAACTTTCCAATATACAAAAAAAGTTTCCCCAATTTAGGTATTCTAATTTAGAAGTGTTATGACCAGCATCCAAAGAGAAAATTGTGATGTGTTCGGACCAACAAAGATTTACAACCATGTAGCAAATAGTGGTTTCCATGATGATTAAATAAATAATGAAAAACACAAAATTCTCTGTGAACTTTGGGTTTTCATGGAAAACTACTATTTTTCCCAACATCCTGTACTACTAACCGTTAAAATGAGTGGTCGTTTGTCAAAATCTGTTGAGTCATTACCTCATAATCTCTTTTGCCGGAAAAGGGCTTATCAAATTATACATAAGATATTTTATATTGTGACTCACTACCCGTTTGGATTATAATAAAATGAATTAATTAGTTTCTTTAATGTGTTGCAGATCTGAAAGGTATAGCTTAGAATGAATATACCAAAATTTGCGTGTAGAGAGAATAGGGAAAAAAATTAACGGGTGGAAAATATTCTCAGTAAACCAGAACGGGATTTAAACCCCTATATCATCACCAACAAGATTGACCAAATAAGTTATAAATTTAGACAACATACATACCGACGTAAGTCTGTAAATGTATTTATATTTTTATAAATATTCATAAATACATACATAAATACTTCAAAACAAATTATGATATATATTATATTCTAGTTATGTAGCTTACTAAAAACGAATCACCGCAACAGATTTGTGACTTAGGTGACCACGTGATCTAACGCACAGCCCTCACAGTAGAATAGGCTGCCGATGATGTGGAGATTGAGGTTCGAATCTCATTCGGGTGCATGGAGGGTGGTATTTCCAAAATTATTTTTCCCCCTCCCTCCAATCAAATGTGGATACACTTCTTACAAATATAACTTTCATCCTTGAAGCCATTCGCGTAATAAGTACATAAGTCTGCAACCCAAACGGGTATTATTATTATTATTATTATTATTATTATTATTAGCACCGCGTCTTACTACCCGTTCGGGTTATACGCACTTACGCTAATTTGTAATGGTAGGGTGATTGTGAGATGAAATGGAGGACCTACAGTTTAACGTGGAATCCGAACCACGGTGGAGGCCTGGCATTCCCCACATTCACAAGATGTCTGGTCATAGGTGAAGGAAAGGTTTGGTAATCAGATAAATCTGTGCCGGGACCGAGGATTGAACCCCAGCCGCCAGCACAGAAGTCTGACACCTTACCCCTAGACCACCAGGTCACCAACGGATAGTAAAACGCGGTGCTAAAAATAAATAAGTATCTAAAAAACAAATTTGTCATGATGGAATTCCAAGTGTTTTGAGCAAGTCATTGTAGTGACCGCTCGAAGCGGTGATATCTTGTGGTGGGTGTCGTGATCCACCCACAACTGCCACCCCTAGCGGCCGAGTAATGAACTGCGAGGTAGCAGACGCCGCCACGTCTGCGTGCCTGTGGTTTGCTCCTCTGGCTACTGGGCAGGAGATTTATCTGGTCGACTTACTCCACAAATCATAAGTCCCTCTCTCCCCCCCTTTTTTTTAACAACTTTCAAACATCAAGAGGAAGATTACATATATGGTTGATGCCGGCATACTGTAAAGGTCCGAGTTCTATTACAGGTATAAACTAGCCTATACAAGACCTTGGAGGGAAAAAATCTGCTCTATAGTTTGTCATTATCGCGGGAAATAATAGGAAGGATTAGTTCTTGAAATAAACACGTTACTCTAGCGCCGTAATTTCTACTTCATTATAGTGCAGATTAAAAAAAAGAAGCTCTTTACACCTTTGTCTGGAATCAAACTAGTGTCTCCTCAATTATATAAGCAAATCTTTTTAAGGTGAGGTAGAAGTTAAAATGAGTTAAAGTACTTTTCTTTAAAATTTTATGACAAAAAACATTTTTGAACTTCATAAATCAAATATTGCTTTATTAAATTAATTTAAAAGAATGTTCTACACATTGTAATCTCAATATCCTTCAAATATCTGCTAAGTTCAGTTCGTAATTTGACCTCTTTGTTGAGAATTTTTGTTTAAAAGGGCTCATGTTCGATATTCAAGAATTGTTTGGTTTTCTATGAGTAGATATTTGAACCAAACGTATTTACTGAATCAATTTTTTTTATTAATGTTGGCCAAAAAAGTTTTTTTGCATGAAAACTGCAAAAATTTGAACGTTGATTCTAGTTTTCTCCCCCCACTTCTTAAACTTGTAATGATAGAAAAGGGTAAATTAAAAATAAATTATGTTATTTTGTCAGCGTCTCAAAACCAGGCAACTTTGTTTGAAACATTTTAATATATATATATATATATATATATATACATAAATCTCTGTGCCAACTTAAAAAAAAATTAAGTTGAATTTCAACGTGGTTGGCGTGGTTATTTAGAGATAAACTAATTTACTCTATGATACTTCAATGAAAGTAATCAAATACTCATTACATATTATGTTACTACTCGTCCTGTTATACCATTGAGTTTGTTAATATTTGAATCAAAAATAAATGTTCATTATTTAATTAACTCCCACCCTTTATGGTGATTTACTTTCATTTATAGAACACACTTTAAAATATTATGAAAATAGAAAAAAGACACCTGGACACGGGAATAGAACCCGGGATCGATTGAACCTGGGTTCGATTCTCGTGCCCAAGGGTCATTTTTCAATTATCAGAATATGATATCTATATACGATTCCTCACTAAAACAAATATAAAAGCTTTGGCTAATTGATTCTTACATTTTAAAATACCAAAACATCTTGTTAAAATCTTTTAGGCAGACCTAGCCTTACATCTTACAAATCGTAAAGGTTCAGGAAGTTATTAATTTCTTTATTTCCATATTGATTTTTAGCACTGCATTTTTACTACCCGTTCGGCTGGGAAAATATCTTTAGTACGCCCGACCAGGATTAAAGACCCGTCATCGGCAGTCTATTCTATTGAAGGACTGACGGTTTAGACCAAGGGCTAGTAACTTTTTTTTATATATATTGAGTGCCATATGAGTCAGAAAAAAAATTTGGTCGACCAGTTTGATAAAAATATCTAGCAAAAATGTTCAACTTTATATTTCTTATATAGTAATTAGTTACAAGCAGGGCCCTGATTTTGATGACATGTCATCTTTTTTTTTTTTTACTTGCTCATAAGTACATACACTCTGTTCATGATTTACCTGTTGTAGAAATGTATCTTATATGTCATTTTTTGTAAATTTTTTGTCATTGTGGAATTTTAGGTCATATTTTCTTGGTATTCATCCTTTTCGAGTCATTTTTAAGCATTTAGAGGATGATTTTTTGTCATTTTTAGGCTTGTTTGATTCCATTTTAGCCATGTTTAATTTATTTTAAGGCATTTGTGTTGTATAAATATATTTCCTAATACTATCAATATTTTATAAATGAAATAAATCTTTCATCACACTGTTGCCAGAATGAGAAGATAATGAAAGCCATATATTTTGAATCCTCTTTTCTTGTCTTATTGTAAAATATACATTCCTGGTAAGAGACTGCAACTATGCAGAAGAGGGTTGCGTTGGGAGGGAGCAGCTATAACTTCTGAAAAATATATTTGTAAATCAATATTATTTGGAACAAAATGCAAGAGTTTAGTTGTTAAATATTTCATTGCATGGATCATATTGAGTTACATTTGCAAAGTATGTGTTTTATAAAGTCGTGTACACTTATTACAACTTTTTGTTCATGTTTTTAAGTTAATTTTTTTGAAAATTTGAAATATTTTGTTAGAATTTTTAAGTTAATTTTATATAATTTTTTTGTTATCAAAATCTGAGCTCTTCAGTAGCAGATTTAGGCTTAGGCCCGTGAGGCCCGGGCCTAGGGCAGCAAATTTTGAGGGGTGCCAAAATTTTTAAGATGACTAAATTAATCAGATAAAAATAATTTATATTTTAATTACAAGCAATTTATTATTAATTCTATATTTAATTATTATGTTAAAAAAATAAATGTTTAATTTATACCTGAATTAGATTTCTTATTATTATTGTTATTACTTTCATTATTTTATACACACACACACACATATATGTATATATATGTTTATATATATACTGTTACAAAAAAAAAGGGCGCCATATCGTCTCGGGCCTAGGGCGTCCTCAAACCTAAATCCGCTACTGGCTCTGGTTACTATTCTATGTTTATGAAAACAATAGTTTGGCTGCTAAGACTTTTGTGGGTCAGATAAAATCAGTCGGGTGTCGGATCTATCCCGTGGGCTGTGGGTTGCTTGTCACTGTCTTAGACCATGCGGTCACAGAAGCGGGTTTATATTATATTGATTAAAGAGTTGTCTTGGAATAATATATCAACATTCTTTACAACATTTTTTCAAGTAATACGTTTCACACCAGAGTTATAATGGCTTATTTTAAGGGGTGTGGATGAAGAAGATAGTTGAGAGAAAATGCTACCATATTAGTGTGAAGAATAGATGGGAAAACTACAATGAAATTTTATATACTTTTTAATCACCGCGTTTTACTACCTGTTCAGGTTGTACGCATATATGTTAATAACTCTAATGAAGTAGGGATGAGAAAGGAAGCGTTTTAGAGGTAATACACCTACATTTACATGGAAGGAGAATGGGGAACAATTTAGAAATAAAACAACCTTAGTAGACCCAACCGGGACTTTATCCCCTATCTAACCGTTTTCAGCAGGCTGGTCTAGCACGATAGTGATGCCTTAGACCACCGATCCACTGTATATGAAATATCAGATGTGTAAAACTACTCTAGTTCATTCAGCTGAGATTCGAACCAATCCTCTATATTTTACAATTGATCGCTAATATCGTGTGACCACTCGTGTGGTAAACCCTCGATTTACATTATATATTTATTTAAATACTAAATTTTAGGAAACCCTTAAATTATAATTGTACATATAAGTGGCTTTTAATTTGTCTTATATTTCCATAGACCTAGCGTTTAATACCAAACATATCTTACAATGGATAATGTTTAGTTAGAGTTTATCCAAAAAGTTGAGATTATATAGGATTTTTTAACATATTTACTATTTAATATTAAATAAATGCATAATACTCTACTAGAATGTGTAAAAAATACTAGACACTCATCTATTATTTTAACTCACATTAAAAAAAGTATACCCTAAGATTAAACCATTTCTTAGCAAATGTTTTACATAATTGGTTGAATCACGTAAAATAGACAAATTTTTAACACTGATACTGATAAATATATCATAAGCTAATATTTTACTAAACGAGTTCTTAAACATTTACAAGCAATTCTTTCTTTAAATACCACTATTTGTAAATTCTATAATTTAATATTTCTTAGTGTTTAAGAGCCATTGTTCTAGATAGGGCTAGGATTTTTTTTGACATGCCACATTTTGATTCTAAGTTTCATTTTTATGTTTAGCCGAATATAAACATGTATTGAGCTGAGCAGATTGTTGTTTTTTGTTTTGTATTTACCTAGATATTTCAGTAGTGCTTTGTAAGCTTGTGGGCAAATTTATATTCTATTATTATTATTATTAATTAAATTATTTCAATGTCAAAGTAAACTATATGTTTATATCATACTCTTTTTACAAATTATATTATACTCAAACCATTTAATTAAAATTGCCAGGCAACTTAAGTCAATATAAAGTATATCTGAAAAAGCAATATTTCTGCTTGCGAACATCTTTTATTTTGCATCTTAAAGATAATGTTTGCATGCATAATTTTTTAAAGTCATAAGCATCTGAGCCCTGGTTATAAAGTAGTTTATTTCCTTGTGTCTGGTATGCGCGCCTCTTTGCCCTACATTGTTATAAGTATTTTTTTTTAATAGCTCTCATAAACTACAAAAGGTACAAACAAAACAAGTTACTAGCCTGTTGGGACCCTTAATATACAGTTCTATATAGATGAATAACCAACCACATGATCAGGTTTCTAATCTTTTTTATTATAGAATGTTTTATCACTCATCTTTAAAAAAATATATATTCGTGAGTTAAAAAAAATTGTATTGAACTTTATCTCCTCATTAAAATCCTAGTGATCGCCTTTGTTAAAAAATACTCAGCTATGTCTGATCTGGTCCGAGTTAACCAATATAGAAAGTAGCATCATCACAGTCTGTATAAACTAAATAAAAATACTTTTATAATAATACAGACACTGCTCTAAAAACTCGTGAGAAAGAAATACTTGATAGCTGTTCTTTAACATTTGAAACAAGGAATGCAGACAGCTTCAAAATTATTGATTAGATAACTGGCCAACGGATACAAAAACAGCTCTTAAACCATCTTGTTATAACACAATTTAATTATATCATGAACTTTTGTTAGCTAACTAAGCAAAACCATGATATTAACACTTTTAAGGGTACCAAAATCAATAATGCTTCACTGTATTATAGTTGATTAAAACATAAGTATATTAATATAATTGTATTTGAAAAAAATTAACTCTAGGTGTTGTAAAACATTCTTGGGATAACTAAACCCTTTTATTTCTTGTTCGGTGACCTGGTGGTCTTGGGGTAGGGTGTCAGACTTCTATGCTGGCGGACGGGGTTCAATCCTCGGTCCCGGCAAAGATTTATCTGATTACCAAACCCTTCCTTCACCTCTGACAAGACATCTTGTGAATGTGGGGAATGCCAGGCCTCCACCGTGGTTCGGATTCCACGTTAAACTGTAGGTCCTTCATTTCATCTCACAATCACCCTACCATTACACATTAGCGTAAGTGCTTACAACCCGAACGGGTAGTAAGACGCGGTGCTAATAATAATAATAATAATAATAATAATAATAATAATAATAATAATACTTCTTGTTTGTATGACTAAAATTGTATGAATAAAAATCTAAAACGAATTGTTATCTAAACCTATTCTAAAAGATTACATGACGGGATTCATAAGTTATCATAAATATAAGAGTTTACTGTTTTAAGGTAGGTCAGGAGGGTTGGAAACTTGGAATGACTTGTGTAGAGGCTTATGTATTACTACTAATAATACTAATAATAACGTCGTGGTTAGGTCATAAAACTATACAACTGGAGCATCATTTAGGTCGTCGGGTGATAAATGTGGGCTCATTTCGAGTCGTGAGAATTGTAGTGTGCTATCTCCATACAAGTTCAGAGAAAGTTAATTATCATTTTGAGTGTAGAACTGGTTACCATTTAAGGAACTTTACCAAGAATCTTTAATAAATATTTGAACTTTATTATTTGAAATTTAATGTATAGATTAAATATAGCATAAATTATAACCAAGAAAAGATTAATCTCGATATGTGAATATCTTTCTTTGAAATATTTGTAGTATTAGATGGAGCACTTTAGTTCCAACTCGTTATTTTATCGATACTTATTAAATGAGTATCATCTCCTAGCATTGAACAATCAGTTAATGCCATACATGCTGTGATTGAGTAATGTTGAGGTATGTTTTATAATTTTAAACCTGTTATTTAGTAGAGGAAACGCATACCATAAAATAATAGCTGCTCACAGCTTGGAGGAAACATGTATTCTAATTAGAGAGAGAGAGAGAGAGCACACAAGGAGATTCTGTTTAAATAATCTAATTGAGTTGGTCAACTTTAAGCCTATGTTCAAGGCTGAATATTAAAAAAAAATGTATCAAGAAAGGTCTCACAGTTTCTAAAACCACAATAATTCCATTGGATGCTTACAAACAACTAGAAAACCCTTCTGGACTGATGTTGTGAGCGTCAATTTCCATGGAAAATAAGACGTATGAAACTTTTCTCTATTTTTAAGACAGTATAGATTAAAATTGAGTGAAGTAAGAGTGAGGAACCGCAAAAAAAAAAAAAACTCCCTCACTACATCCGACAAGGATTAGGGTCCAGACCCTCTTTTAAACAGCAAACCAGGCTGGATGAACTTGATGTTTATTAAGTGTGATCACTGTTAGTTAATGCTTTTATTTGTGAGATTATAAATATATTTTGGCTGTAATATTAGGATAGTTAAGTTTCTATTGGATATGAAAGCAGTTTGAATACGACTAATTAGGAGCTGACTATAACCGATGCATTCGACTTTATTTGTACACTCGTCACAAGTGACTAAATTTACTTAAAAACCCACGTATAGAGCAGAAGAAGGAACTGATTAAATGATACATTTGGAGTATCATGTATCGAGCAGAAACTTGGAATCTCAGAAATATGGGAAATAAATATTTGGAGAACTTTGAGATATGGAGCTGGAGAAGAATTGAGAAGATCAGGTGGACAGACTGAGTGATTAATGAAGAAGTCCTAAGAAGAGTGGGTGAGAAGAGAACCATTTGGGAAGTAATACTTCGGTACAAAGACTAGTGGGTCAAACACGTCCTTAGAAGGAACTTTCTTCTTTATGACGTCATAAAAGGAAGAAGGAGGATTCAACTGTTGGATGACTTTAAAGAAACTGAAAAATTCTGGGAGCTGTAGGAGAAGACAAAGTTCAGGGTGCCATTAACGGTTAAGTTCACTGATAAAAGGAATGTACTTGTCGTAAGACAGAACACCTAGTAATAATATAGCATTATTTTTAAGATAAATAAAGATGATAACTAGTTTTTTCGTGAAAGCTTATTTGAAATGATTTTTTATTATTATTATTATTATTAATATTAGCACCGCATCTTACTACCCATTCGGGTTATACGCACTTACGCTAATGTGTAATGGTAGGGTGATTGTGAGATGAAATGGAGGACCTACAGTTTAACGTGGAATCCGAACCACGGTGGAGACCTGGCATTCCCCACATTCACAAGATGTATTGTCAGAGGTGAAGGAAGGGTTTGGTAATCAGATAAATCTGTGCCAGGACCGAGGTTTGAACCCCGGCCGCCAGCACAGAAGTCTGACACCATACCCCTAGACCGCCAGGTCACCTACGAAATGATTTTTGAATCTCATTTTATACATAGACAATGGCCCACGTCACCCACACTGGTAGCCACGAGAATTAAAGCATCGGTCTCATCTTGTCTGATTCACCCTTGACACATAGGTTGGATTATACTCATCGAGGTGTTTCTTAACTAAATTATATTCTAACTATCCTTCCCTTGCGAGTGCAGATTAAATTTCTTCCGACTATACCTTCCTTCCCCATACCACTATAGCTTATATTGATAGCCCAATCGTGTAGTAAAACGTGGTGCAGATTAAGAAATTATCACGCACAAAATCAAAGATTAGACGATAAATGATGGCAGTCTTGAAGAAAAGGTAAAAACAATCTTACATCAGCTCAGTAAACCTCGATTGTCTTGGGGTATAATGGTCGCCTCAGGACCTGATGTTCGTAGGGTCAAACCCAGCCAAGGTGGACGGATATTTCTTGAGCGATATAACTCCGCAGCATATCTTTCATCAAAGGGGAAGTAAAGCAAATTGTCCCATGTCGATTGTGGCATGAAAAAGAACCCTGGAAGGTATGTGAGAATGTCTTTCTTGGCAAAATTTGTATGCCTTTTCTCTTTTGCTCATAGAAATTCTCGTGTACTGATATAATCAGGTTCATAAACTGCATGTTACATGCATCAAATAGATTAAATAAATACAGTACATAATAAATTTTGTAGGTTTCAATCCTGAAATTGAATAATTTTCAAATACATAAATTTGTTTTATTCCTAATAAAACCTTAAATAATTTTTTTTAAGGTAAATGCCATATATTACTAAAAACTATATTTTCTGGTATACTAAACAATCTTAAATTATATAATATATTTAGGTGACCTGGCGGTCTAGGGGTAAGGTGTCAGACTTCTATGCTGGCGGCCGGGGTTCAATCCTCGGTCCCGGCACAGATTTCTGATTACCGAACCCTTCCTTCACCTCTGACAAGGCATCTTGTGAATGTGGGGAATGACAGGTCTCCACCATGGTTCGGATTCCACGTTAAACTGTAGGTCCTCCATTTCATCCCACAATTCACCCTACCACTACACATTAGCGTAAGTGCGTATAACCCGAACGGGTAGTAAGACGCGGTGATAATAATAATAATAATAATAATATAATAATAATTTCTGAAAAAGAGTTAAGTCACCGCGTGAAGATTACGATGGTTTGGTTTTATATCATATTATTATTGGGTCACTGTGGTCGGATTCCACCCAAACCGAAGCTCCTAGCTGCCCCCAAAACTAAACTTCTTGTTTTACTCTCTATCTATACATATAATACCTCACATCTTCTATCCTTGTTCCTTCCCGCGGGCTCTCGGCTTCCGAATAATAATCAGTGCGGCTCCCGTTTTGAAGATCTCCCCGACTACCGGCAGGAATTGAATAGTTTCTTTGTTTTACTGGCTGGACAAGGCTTGGGCTGAACTACCACTTTCTCGATGGCTGCGCCCTGGGGCCTCCCCCCCTTACACGAGAACCACGGCGTGCCGCCCGTCTAGATACCTTCTGGAATTTCCTATTGAGGTTTACTTCCACGCTCGTTTTAACTGAAATACACAGTACGAACAGGAAGTAGACACGGTTCTATTTTTATTTCAAGGAGAGTTAATATTTGATGTCCATTGATCTTAGGAGGGATTCCTTTTCAGATACTGGGGTATAGATTAATTAATTATATAGTGGTTATTATTAACCCTCTTCTGTGGTTACATGGCTTAAGGTGCTACTATCACAGTAGACTGGACTGTCGATGAAGAGGAGACTGAGGTTCGAATCCCGGTTGGGTGTACTGAGGGTGATATTTCCACGGTGGTTTTCCACTCTCCCTCTACGCAAAAGTGGGTACACTTCCTTTAAATACAACCTTCATCTCCTTAAAACCATTAGCATAATTAGTACATAATCTCATGTACGGTAGGTGACGTTTCTGTCTTTGTTGATACCATCACGTGACCTATCGCCAATCTCCTAGAACACGGTCCGAAGTGATTTCCGTAGCTTAAACCTCTACATAATGTCTTCCTCTTAAGGTAGGAGTGTAGGGGACATGAGCTAAGGCCAGTGTTTTTTTGTTTGTTTTTTGCAATTTTTATATAAAACATTTTACTGATCAAAATAAATAAAATAAATCCCCCCGTAGAAAAATAGAGTTTAAATTTTTCTTCGCATGGTGACCTCAAAAATTATTGAATATCGGTCACGGGTGTCCTGGAATATAATTATAACTTTTTCTTTTCGTTTAAAAAATATCTCGTCTAATGCCGCTATGCTCATGACAGATATTCAACAACTGTTATCAGTCTAGAGCTCGAATTTGTATGCGCAATCAAATAGTAAAATATGCCTACAAATATGCACGATTTTTTAAATAAAAATTCACCATAATATTCAAAAACAAATGAAGATAATCAAATAAGCTATCTATTTTGTGGAAAATCATACATTTTTCATGGCTCTTACCCGCCTCGGTGGCGTAGTTGGCTAACGCGCTAGTCGTGTTGAGCTCGACTGCTGAGGACGGGGATATCGAAGTTCGAATCTCGGTCGGGTGAACTGAGGTTTTTTTCCTAAATGGTTTCCACTCTCCCTCCACGCAAATGTGGGTTCACTTCCTCTAATTCAACCTTCCCAATTCCTAATCCATTAGCGTAATTAGTACTTAAAAGCGTATAACCCGAACGGGTAGTAAGATGTGGTGCTAATATTATTATTATTATTTTCATGGCTGTTAAGTTACAGTATACAAGGAAAGTCATCATGAGATTATCTTCTATGAGGCTCCTACGTCTCTCACTGAAGAATGTTTTATACAGTTAAAATGTCCTTCTGACATCACATGATGCCACAGGTGCATGGGAAAAACATACAATTCTTTTTCAGTTAATTCCTTTTGTATTACAACTTTTTTTCACCAGATAACTGTTGCTAATTTGACAGACTATTTTTTTAACCAGGACTTTTATTTAATACCTGACCAAGCTTATTGAATGCAATTTCAGCAACACTTTGAGTTTAATGAAGACAATGATACTGACATTTTATCTATCAGAGAAAGTGACAACTGCAAGAAATTTTTTCGAGATTCAAACTGTTTTATAATTCCAGGTAATTTAAATAAACGGTTATGAATGTACTAGATCTTTTTATCGATGTCGTCTTCAGATCACAGACACTTTCATGCAAGCACTCAAGTTTTTTTTTAATTTTATATTAAATTAACAACATCTATTTTATTTATTAATTCGTAACCAGCCGATGACAGTAAGGGGGAAAGTAATGCTTTAATACGACAGTTACGAGTAAAATATGCATTTTTTACCTTGAAAAATTTGAAATATGGAAGCAATATATATTTATATGCACTATTAAACACCGGCCAAATGGTCTATCAAGGTGTGATTTAAAAAGTATATAATTTATGCATACCTTTAGGTATATAAAAAAAGAACGTGCATTTCGCATACAAATCCGGACTCTAGCTATCACCACGTGAAGAAAATTAAAATCTATGTTTTTAGTGGAGCAAAATTTTACTTATTTTGTCCAAAAATGTTTCGCTATAAAAACCGCCCTTAAATTAAGTCCTCTACGCTCCCGCCTCGGCCAATATGAGTAACCCATTAGGGTTTTTATACTAAGGGCCAGTTTCATAGTCAAATTTAGTACGCCTCAAGTGCGGCGCTACACTAAGTACATGACGACACCTACCTAAACCAGAATGAAATGGGCCGTTTTCACATAGGAAACTGGCCCATTTCATTCTGGTTTAGGTAGGTGTCATCATGTATTTAGTGTAGCGTCGCATTTGAGGCGTACTAAATTTGACTATGAAACTGGCCCTAGGTGTTTGTTGAACCAAAGACTCGATTAGGATACTTGATGGTAGATTTACCAATATAATTTGTAGATAAGAACCCGAACATGTGGTCATATGGCTCAAGGTGTCCATCTTTCAATTTAATATATTTCCGTATGACTTATAGATCAAGGTTCATGGTCAAAGTGCACTTGGTGGTTTAACACATGTGATGTGGTTCTTCCTTCCACTGTCCACCTTTATGCGAATGCAGTTACCCTAACTCACTCTTCCAATCCTTATCGCTTTAAAAGCGTTGCTTATTAACTTACCAATGAGAATATAATTAATGTAAAAAAATCATTACAATTTCCTATCAAACACAAGATGCATACAAAATTTAATAAACACAATATTTTTGACATAATTAGAACAATTTATATAATCTATTTGATTAAAAACATCCCTGAGTGAATCGTATCGGATTGCAATGGCCGTACAATAATAATGGCTTATTATCAATTATATTTGATGAGATTAACTAACGTGCACTTAATAAACATACATATTATACCTGCAAATGGATTACAAATTAACTAATTTTGGTTACATCAATTTTGATAGACACTATCAATACCTATAAAACAAAACTTATAATAATAGTAAAATGTTATCAATGTTGGCCTAAAATATATTTATATTTTTTATACATTCTAAAAGTTATTTACAACCAGAATACTTCACTAGACACCCAACTTTGGCACTTATAAATTCCCAAATTGGACAATAGAACGAACCTGTACACAAATAACTACATCACCAGTAGTTGGACTATAGTAAGGTGTCAGACTTCTATGCTGGCGGCCGGGGTTAGATCCTCGGTCCCGGCACAGATTTATCTGATTACCAAACCCTTCCTTCATGAATGTGGGGAATGCCAGGCCTCCACCGTGGTTCGGATTCCACGTTAAACTGTAGGTCCTCCATTTCATCTCACAATCACCCCACCCTTACACAATATCGTAAGTGCGTATAACACGAACGGGTAGTAAGACGCGGTGTTAATAATAATAATAGTTGGACTATATATATATGGTGGACCATCCAAACCCCTTACGATGAAGCAGAAGGAGAACGTGTTCAGGTCTATATTTTATAGTTTGTATTAAAATAACATATCTTGGCTCAAATAAATAAAATCTTACTTCAGTAGATGCGTTTAGTTTAATTTTTGACATAGCAATCTTAACATTTCCCGAATAATTTCCATGGGCATTGTGTAATGTCACAAACGCTTTTTTATTTACATCTAAAAATGCTTCTGTTCAAATATCACAATGTTTTGATAAATATGTTATAACTTTCGAGATTATTGCACGTAGAAAATTAATCTAAAATCATCTGCTGATAGGAAATATTTTTTAATTTAAAAAAAAAAAATGTTTTGCTATAAAAACTACAAAGTTACCGACCTTGGCTCGCAATAGATTCCATTCCACCGTAATACTATATAATAATTGAGCAGAAATTCATAAACGTCAAAAAACCAAGTGGGCTGATAACTTCACTGGGTGGATCTGTCCGGCAGTAAGTGAAGAAACACGGTAGGAAGAAAAATTACAAAAGCCAATTCGATTCACAAAAATCCATTCTACACTTGAATACAAGTTACCTCTAATATCCCGGACATTCCGGTCTTAATTTAGCAACTAGAATATGCTGATTTTGGGAATTTCTTAGAGTCATGTAAATAATTTTGTGTTCATCCTTGTAAACACCAAACGCGTAGACTGTTAATAGTTTTGTCAATATTTAAGTCAAGCGCGGCTGCCTAGGTAGCCCCTTAACCATAGAAACGAGTATGCGACCACGTAGCTCTTATTATTATTATTATTATTATTATTATTTAGCACCGCGTCTTACTACCCGTTCGGGTTATACGCTTTAAGTACTAATAACGCTAATGGATTAGGAATTGTGAAGGATGAATTAGAGGAAGTGAACCCGCATTTGCGTGGAGAGGGAGTGGAAAACCACTCCCAGTTCACCTGACCGAGATTCGAACCTCGATCTCCCCGTCCTCAGCGGATGAGCTCAACACGATTAGCGCGTTAGCCAACTACGCCACCGAGGCGGGTCACGTCGCTCTTAATTTCTGGCCTATCACTTCTGACATACTACACTGGGTTTACATTCAAATCTCAGCTGGAGACATCAAAATTGAGATGCATCAGAGAGGATAAGGAGAATCCTAAGTTCACAATGAACGGGAAGTCAGTCACTAAAATCATAGATAAGTTAAGTGACTGATTTTTCAAAATACATATACATATCTTAAATGAAGTATTTTGTGTCTATTTTTTGTTATTTTCTAAACTAAATCATTATATATGAAAAAAGAAGAAGAGGAGAAAAAAAAAGCACTTATATAAAAGTGTGCGCAAAGCCATAAACCATAATCTTCCGCATGGAAATGTCAACGTTCATGTATGCATGCTCGTAGATCTGGTTGTAAAACTAGCCCTAATGGCCACGGGTACCGACAAGTGTCCTGAGTTGTTTGCTGTGAGCTACGAGAGGAGTGGTTCTTTCTTTCTTTTTCTACTTTTATTTTTTATTGTTGACGTTAGATCAAGGCTTGGCTTTAACATTCACATGTCAAAACCAGCGTGGCGTATAGTGTGCGCAAACACGGGCATTTACAATTCTTCGCAATGTCAACAGCTCGTGGTACTTGGACTTAGAGAAAAAAGGAGTCAAAGGTATGATCGTGTACTTCGGTTAAACAAGAGATAGGATGTGAATGTGTGAGAGGGTATTTATAGACAATAATTGAAACACATTTCTTTAGGTTGGAAGTTTAGGGGAAGAAAGAAAAAGCCGCAAATAAATCAAATACTTCTCCGGTGGAAATATTGATTATAATTTTGCTCACCTGGTTATAACAGTTGTTAAACATTTGTCAAGGGTGACCACTTTTTCTCTTCCCTTAAAAAAGTTTGTCATCTAATGGCACTATACTCATGACAGATATTAAACAGCTGTTGATATCACCATGTGAAGAAAATTAAACTCTTATGTTTCTACTGGATCAATTTATATATATATATATATATATTTTAGCCAAAAAAAGTTTTGACATAAAAACTGCAAAACCACTGGCCTTTTATCGCGTACCCTTCCATACCATCTTAAAACGTTCCGACATTGTCCATTGACAAATTTTGTTGTTTGTTTGTTTGTTTGTTTGTTTGACAGGTTTTATTTATTATTTAAACATATACATACTTTCATGAATAAAAACACGTGAAACATAGAGGGAAAACAGTTAACACCAGCCCCGAAGGGCTCTCGCAAATGGACACGACATGGGATACATAAGACAATCACAACGTGGAAGGGTGTTGGCGCCCTTGCGGGCTGAAATACACCGTACTTAGGGTAGGGGTGGGAACATTTTACAAAAACCCACCCCATAGCTCATAACGGGTCCATTGACAAATTTATCCTACTTTTCAATACATGAGTCGGATGTGTTCACAACAGCACTGTTTTACTCTATCTGTGGTATGATGGTCATAATTGCTGGCTACATACAGATCAAGAAGTCCCGGGTGTGATTCCCTGCGCTTTAAGATTTTTCTATGAACCAGTGGATCTGATATGGGGTTAGACTCAAACTAGTGAGTACAAATGAGGGGCTACTTGAATAAACAAGAAGCGGCTATGATCTAGAAAAGTGAGATTAACTTCCGTAGTTTCCTTGTGCTGACCACATGACACCATCTACCAGCAAGAGTTAGCACTATCTTCGCCAATATACGGCTGCCGCTTGGCCAGTATGGTTCGATTGCAGTTTATTCTTTGGTGTTTTTTTATAACATTCTTTAGTACACATTTACTAAAGTTACAGTTATCTGGGGCAAGCAACCATCTCGCATAGTCTAAGGCACTGCTGTTCTACTGTGGGTATGTGAACACATCGGTTGTGTACATAATATATATATATATATTACTAAACTTCCTGGAAGCCAGTGGTCTCTTAGATAGGCCACCGCGGACCACCAGCGGGCTGAGGACCACACGTTGAGAAACAATGCTCTAAGATATAGATCAACCAATGAGAAGGACTACCACTGACGGGGGAAGTCAATGTTCAAATCTCAACAGGATACATTGGGAGTGTCTTTCAACCGTGGTTTTCTCATCCTCTTCTCAAACTAATGTGCCTGCATGTCCTCTAAACCATATCTCCTTAACACAATTCACTAAAATTGTTATTTTTTCTTGTTCTCTCATCGTGTCTTACTACCCATTCAGGTTATACGTTTATTTACTAATTAAGGTAATAGTTTTTAGGAATTATGATGATGTAACAGCATTTGCATGGAGGGAGATTGAAAATCTATTAAGGAAAAACCACCCTCAGTACACCTTACCAAGATTCAAACGTCAATTTCCCCGCCATCGATGTTCTAGTCCATTGCGATAGTGACACCTTAGAACCATTTGACCAATTCGTTAATAACCTCGCTTTTTTTCATTTAATTTTTTGCAGCGTCTTACTACTACAGTAGCCCCATGGCTTCTTTGGTGCTGACTGACAGCTCACAGCTGACTTCTAACAGTCAACATTTAGGTATAATACCTAAATTTTGACTGTCAGAAGTGACAGCTGCTAAACACATGTTTTTTCAGATCATATGGTTCGGTGTAGGGATACATAATTTGGGCTGGTAACTTTTCAAAGACGTCAGTTGTGAGATGTCAGTCAGTACCAAAGAAGCCATGGGGCTACTGTATTAAAGGCTTTCTGCGTTAACTTCGGAGAAAGTTCGAAGTAATGTACCCTCATTGACGTAAATATTAAATAGTGTGAAACTATTTAGGAATAAAACACTCTCAGTAGACCTGCCTGGGATTCGAACTTCAACCAGACAAGAAAAACCCGACATTTAGATCGTTGGTCTAGCGATATAAATAACTTTATGATCGAATGTAGGGTAGTAAAAATAAAAGCAATCTATTTGATTAACGCGTGTGTAAACGCGTATGCAATATTTATTTATTTAGTATTGCGTATTACTACCCGTTCAGGTTATTCACTTAGTACTGAATATTCTAATGAGTTAATAACTGGGAAGGTTGAATTTAGAGAAAGTGAACCCGCACTTACGTGGAGGGAGAGTGGGAAACTATTTAGGGGGAAACCATACCCAGTTCACCTGACTGAGATTAGAACCTCGATATCCCCATCTTCGGCAATCTATCTCAACCCGAAACCAGCGCGTTACCTAACTACGTCACCGAGGTGGGTACATATGCAATAGAATTAAACGTTCGTCGATGGTCGGATGGTCTAAAGTGTCACTCTTGCAATAGACTAGACTGCTGATGACAGGTAGATTGGGATTTGAATCCCAGTCGGATGTATTATTATTATTAGCACCGAGTCTTACTACCCGTTCGTGTTATACGCACTTACGCTAATGTGTAATGGTAGGGTGATTGTGAGATGTTCCGAACCACGGTGGAGGCCTGGCATTCCCCACATTCACAAGATGTATTGTCAGAGGTGAAGGAAGGGTTTGGTAATCAGATAAGTCTGTGCCGGGACCGAGGATTGAACCCCAGCCACCAGCACAGAAGTCCGACACCTTACCCCTACCCTTACCCCTAGACCGCAGGGTCACCCAGTCGGATATACTTGGAGTGAATTTTCCTTACTGGTTTTTCACTCTCCCTCCACGCAAATGGAGGCACACTTCCTGTAAATTCAATCATCTTCTTCCCTAACACATTATTGATGCGGTGCTAAAAATAATTTGATAAAACAGAAGTAACTAGCAATGAATCCACAGACAAGACCATCTCACCTATGTCCATTTGAAACGGTTGGTTTTGCGGCCACATGCCTCGGTTCAAGTGTCTCTCTCGCCTCTTTCTTCTCCCGAATGTAAAAAAAAATAAAATGCTCTCTCCCTTAGAGAGGAAGATGACAAGCTAAAGTTGGTCCTGTGGACCGCAGCATCAAGAGGTCCTGACTGCGAGGTCGCCATTATTACCACCGAAATGTTCGTCTATTCAAACGTGACGACAATGAGGCGAGAACACTCTCGTCGAGTGGACATTATGGCCGACGAGTGAAAAAACATAAAATCCTGATTTTTTGGTAGGAACTTCGTTCTAGGAGACCTTTTATCTTAGCAAAATACTGCTATACGGTGGGATTCTGGTACGGGATAAGGCCTTCCGGAATGGGCTTCCTATCAAAATCAGGGTATACTTTTACCGGGGGCTGTAATATTAACAGACAAGAATAGAGCGGGAGAGATAAGGGGAAGGGGGGGGGGCGTAATTGAATGCTCGATGACCCTCCTAAGATAGTTTTAGTCATCCTCTTGTGTTGTGATATTTGGTCTTGGTTAATGTGTAAAATGTTTATGGTCATAGCACAGATT
Organism: Timema douglasi; assembly: GCA_901482245.1. Classification (NCBI taxonomy): domain Eukaryota; kingdom Metazoa; phylum Arthropoda; class Insecta; order Phasmatodea; family Timematidae; genus Timema; species Timema douglasi. The sequence goes on along the minus strand of CABEEJ010000025.1, from coordinate 246,321 downwards.
TATCTGATTACCAAACTCTTCCTTCACCTCTGACAAGACATCTTGTGAATGTGGGGTATTCCAGGTCTCCACCGTGGCTCGGATTCCACGTTAAACTGTAGGTCCTTCATTTCATCTCACAATCACCCTACCATTACACATTAGCGTAAGTGCGTGTAGCCCAAAAGGGTAGTAAGACGCGGTGCTAATAATAATAATAATAATAGTTTATCGCCATAGATTATTAATATTATTAATTGAAGTTAAAACCAGCTTTGGTGGCCGCATGATCTAACGCGCTATTCTCGCGGTGTACTAGACTGCCTATGACTGGGAGATCAAGTTTTGAATCTTAGTCGGGTGTACTGAGGGTGGTTTTTCCAAAACGGGTTTTCAGTCTCCCTCCTCGTGAATGTGGGTACACTTCCTTGAAGCATAATCTTCAAAATCCCTCAAACCACTAGCGTAATTAGTACATTAGTACATAGTTGTACAACCCAAACGGTTAATAAGACGTAGTACTGCTAAAAAAAATTAAGTTTAGAAATAGAGGTAGAAAAATTCAAGTCCCTTTCACTTCTTATCTAGAAGACGTGTTGACGTTTTTAAATTTTTTATAACCAGAGAAAGTATTGTAATCGTGAAAAAAAAATATCGGGATTATGATGAACCCTTACGTTTTATGTGAGCCCGAACTCAAAAAAGGAGATTTTACGAATTTGTTTATCCCTGGACACGGATATGAAACGGTTGGATGGATTTTGTTCTAACTTCATATTTAAATTTTATAAGGTTATACCTAAAAGCTTTATTTTTATTTTGCCCCTAGCCCTCAAGATTTTCGAAAATTGCTTTAACGATTTTGATTAAAATGCATATTTAAGATTTTTTTTTTATATGACCAATAGCACTGTATCATTAGTTTTTGTTATCAAAAATTTGTTGAAGGGTAATTTACAGAGAAAAATATTTTGAAAATCAAAAATATTTCTAAAATGTCCTTAATGATTTTGTTTAAATCTGGGGATTGTGTGATATGACAAATAACATCGTATATTTTTTTGGGGGTAAAATCTCGTTTTTGGGTAGTTTACTGATCACTGATTTATTAAAAAGCTTAAAATAGTTAAAGATTTTGTTCCAATTGGATATCTTGGGAATGTTTGATATGAAAATCAACACTGCATACATCTTATATTGGGTAAAAAAATTGTATAAAGCTGGTTAACAAATGACTGATTTTTCACAAAATTGATCAGTTTGCTTTGAACACAATAATTTGATTATTTTGATTGGCTCTAAATTTACTTATTTTGTTTATTCTTATTTAGAAAAGGTATCACACATCTAATGTATCAAATACCAAATATATCTAGTCGTAACGCTAAGTATATGTTTGGGGTTATTTTAACTTGAATATTGTTTGTGAAAAACATTTTAATTGGTAATAAGGAACGATTAAGATAACTTAAACAAAAAATTCAATTTTTAATGAGGTTCAGTTGTACAGTCGTATCAATTTAACGTGAAAGACATAAATGCATATTGTGATATAGTAATATAAACTCACAATATTTGATTAAGATTTGGAGAGATTGGTAATAATAATTACAAGTTATGACACAGTATAATAAAGAAATCTTGAAATTATAACAAACGTCTAAAAAGATCAATACATTTTAAAAATTGTAGACTTTTTATTCACTTAAATTTAAAACTGTTATTTCACAAAAACAAAGGATGATGTTATCATACGTAAATTTCGTATCTCTGTATTATATTGAGAGTATTATTGAGAATATTATTAACAAACAGAATGATTTCCCTATTATTATTATTATTATTATTATTATTATTTAGCATTGCGTCTTACTAACCGTTCGGGTTATACGCTTAAGTACTAATTACGTTAATGGATTAGGAATTAGGAAGGTTGAATTAGAGGAAGTGAACCCGCATTTGCGTGGAGGGAGAGTGCAAAACCATTTAGAAACCCCCCGCCCCCCAGTTCACCCGACCGAGATTCGAACCTTGATCTCCCCATGCTCAGTAGTCGAGCTCAACACAACTAGCGCGTTAGCCAACTACGCCACCTAGGCGGGTGATTTCTCTAATAACTTCATGGAAAGATGGAGTCGGAATTCTGGATTAAAGAATAATGAATCTACAACCCAACAAGTTATACAAATCGGTGTTATCTTTAGTAATCACAAGTCTGAGCTAGATTGTCTATGAAAGCTACTTTTCTGACCATAAAGGGATTCTTTTGTAAACTTGAATAGTAAATTCAAAATGTCAATAACATAATTTATTATTTCCTTTTGGTGAAATGTTGGTTACTCCCGTGTTGGTAACGCTTTTGAAAAATAGGAGACGTTAGCGCCCCCCTAAAATAAACCGTAAGTAGTGTTCACACCCGTCGGCGAGTCAAAGCCTTGATACTAGCAACTGGAAGTCATTAAAAGGACGTATATAACATTTATTTTTTGATCGGTCCTGTTTCAAAACTACTAGTGTGAAGGAATGTTGGCAGGCTGGTTAGGTTAAGTTAGGATAGATTAGGTTAGGTATTGCTCTGACATCTCTATTCTGCCGATGACTAAAACACAATTGCCATTAAAAAAAAGTGACTCATACGAAATATTTAGTAAAACCGGGGTGAAAATTAAATAAAAATTAAATCTTATCGTAAGTAAATAGTCTAATTTTTTTGTTTAATTAAGTGGGAGCAAACAAGTGCTGTTTTTTTTTACCAGGGCACAACCAACACGTAGCCTTTATTTTATTTGAATATTTTGATAATGTACTTAAAGCTTTATATTTTAGGTATATTTTTCATGTGTTTCAAACTATAACTATTAAGTAATATCTTGTATTATTCTCTACGTATCTATCGACTATTGGCGTATTTGTAATAGCCTAAAAAGAGTAGGGATGAGAAAGGCAAAATTTTAGAGGAAATATATCCGAGATTACGTGAAGGGCAAGTAAAAAACTTAATAGAAAAATCCAACTTCAAATCCACCCGGCCAGAACCCGATCTCCGACTTCTTCGTAACCAGAAAATCAGATAAGATGAGAATGACGTATTAATACCGCATGGGTATTATACATATTAACCGAGCCACTGCTATGTCTTGATGTATGTTATCCTGATAGTATATTACCTAAGAGATATATTATACTAAACCTACTCAACCGGGTTTACTGGAGATGAGTTTTTTTAATTGTGGCTTTTAATAAAAAATAAATCATATGGTGCACCACATATACTTTATTGCCTTAGACTTTACAGACCCCCTAATTTCCGAGACCTCTATTTAAAACATATATTTGCTATTTCTAATTAATTTTTTAACTTTATTGTATCTAGCTATAGGGCCTAGTCTATTTCTGTGAATACAATTATTTGTTTGTTTGCACTTTTATAAAACTGTTACATAAAAAGCAAATAATTTTTGTAAGAGTATAACTTTAGTTGTAAGCTACACAAACCCGTGATTGAGTTAGGGCCTAATTTATTTTAAGCAGCGCGTCCTTTCCACCTAATATACGTTTATGTAATAATTATTATAATGAGTTAGGGTTGAGGAAGGTTTAATTAGGAAGTATACCCACATTTGCGTGGATAAGGAATGGGAAACCATTTAGGAGAGAAAAAACTACTCCTGTTACACACGACTGGAATAGAACCACGATCTCCTCGTCACGGGAGTCTAATCTACTGTGAGATTGACGCCTAAGACCACGTGGACACCGATGCGGGTGATTGAGGCTAAATAAATGGTTAAACTATCATTGACTTCACGTTAGTGTTAACTTGTCTCTCAGACGTATTGTAATAAAATATATATTATGATCAATAAAACTCAGTGGTACCCCTAAGGGAGGGTTAGGAAAACTATTTTACAAATAACCCTATGTGAATTTTCACCTCTTCCTATATCCCACCACCCCCTTCCTCCACCTCCACAGTGCTTCAGACTGGGATTTGAACCCTGACCTCGTCGTCAACGACGATCAAGTGTAATGCATTAAGGTGGGAGTGTAGGGGATTCAATAAAAGGCAAGTATTGTTTGCAATTTTTATGTAAAAACAGTTTTCTGGTCAATAGAAATCTAATCATTCTTCAGTATAAACATAGCATTTAATTTTCTTCATGTGCTAATATCAACAGTAATTGAATATCTGTAAAAGGGTGTCCTGTAATTAAATGACAACTTTTTCTCTTCATTTAAAAAGTTATCATCTAATGCCGCTATGTTCATGACAAATATTTAACCTCTGTTGATAGCACCATGGGAATAAAATAAAATTTTCTTTTTCTGCTGGAGTAATATTTGATTTGTTTTTTGTCCAAAAAATTGTTTTGCTTTAAAAATCCAAAAACACGTTTTCTCAAGTTCAGTACATCCTCACATTAAGAAAGCTCTGTCATCATTACGATGTTATCATTTACGCTTGTAGCATTTATTGGAACAAATGCTCCAAGAAAAAGTCTAAGTTCAAGAAACTCACCTAAAATGTCCCCCACTGTGCTGCCCCGACTGACTGGTTATCACACGAAAGAATAACGGCGTCCTCCTTCCACAAAAATCATTGTTCGTCTGAACGCACCATAAACACTGAAATAGTAAAATGCAATGCTCTATTCCCCCGTGGCGGGGTGTGAAGGGGTGTGTGGTGAGCATGCGCCGTAAATGTATAATATGTCCAGAATGTTCATTTTGCCCCACGTTTGATACAATCTATCCCCTCCCTCCCGTCATGTGTTTTGTTTTCCCTATGTTTATAGTCACCCCTTATCCCCCTCTCTGAGCTGGTATAATCATATATATGCTTGGATTGTCCGTGAGGACTTGACTTCTCTCGGCAGGGCCGCCCCTTGGACATTCCTTGGGTTTATTTAGGTACGAATAAAACTCTTCAACAGATATTATTTAAATATGTTAAATTCAAATATGTCGCAGTTTAAATTTGTCAGGTGTAGAGTCACCACGTAACATTTAAAATGTTAAGTACGAATCTTTTCAAAGTATTAATTTGTCAGATGTAGAGTTACCACGTAACATTCAAAATGTTAACTTAGAATCTTTTTTGAGTATAAACTTGTCAGAGGTATAAACTTTATGTAACTTTCAATATGTTAAGTTCAAATATGTTGCAGTTTAAATTTGTCAGGTGTAGAGTCACCACGTAACATTTAAGATGTTAAGTACGAATCTTTCAAAGTATTAATTTGTCCGAGGTAGAGTTACCACGTAACTTTCAAAGAGCTAACTTAAATTCTTGTGGAGTATAAACATGTCAGAGGTATAAACTTTATGTAATTTTCAAAATGTTAAGGTCGAATCTTTTGCAGTTCTAAATTGTCAGATGTAGAGTCACCACGTAACATTGATAATGTTAATATAGAATCTTTTGAAATGTAAATAAGTCTGATGTACGTAACTTTTCAAAAGTCAAGTTAGAACAGTTACAAATATTTAAAGTACAAATTGGTCGTATGTTTTAGAAGGTATCAAATGCGGTATTTCCGTATAATGTTTATGGTAAACTCGGTTAACCAGGCAAATGGAAGTTTTCAATGTTTTCAATGTTTTCAATGAGTTTCAGTAATGATATCACTGGCTCCGTTTAACCTTTTGGCCCATATGGCAAAAATTCAATGTTATCACTCGGAATGAGTAAATTTGTTTTCGACGACCATATTTTGTATAGTAAATATCTCCGTAATTTAACTCATTAGCCTTGCGGGCCTGTAGAGTCCATTGTTTATTTTTTTTTATATTACTATCATATACAAATAGCCTCTCTAAACTGTACATTGTATGAATAACTCATTTTCCATTTTATGTATCCTATTCAAATTTTTTGTTAACATCAATAAAACTACACCATGTTATTTTTTGAAACATTTCGTCATAATTTAGTTTTCTGCCTTTGTTATCCTTCTTGGCGTCCTAAATATTTTTGAGTACAAGTCAAGGACATTATACGTAAACAGGCTGTTTGCTTGTATCTTGCATTTTCTCACCGCCCTCTGCAAATCCTGCTACCTTGTTATTTTTAGTTTAGTTTTCTTATTGTGCGCCAGCCTTAGTCTTCTAGGAAGAGTAAGGGCGACGTCACACGCTTTGCTCTCAAGATTAATTAAATTTGACCCGCCTCGGTGACGTAGTTGGCTAACGCGCTTGTCGTGTTGAGCTCGACTGCTGAGGACGGGGAGATCGAGGTTCGAATCTCGGTCGGGTGAACTGGGGGTGGTTTTTCCTAAATGGTTTTCCACTCTTCTTCCACGCAAATGCGGGTTAACTTCCTCTAATTCAACCTTAACAATTCCTAATCCATTAACGTAATTAGTACTTAAAGCGTATAACCCGAACGGGTAGTAAGACGTGGTGCTAAATATTAAATATTAAATTAAATTTTACTTAGATGTTTGTTATTATTATATGGGTATTTTATATTAACTGTTATTGCATATTTACAAGAGCTATGTTTAGCTTCAAACAAACAGATAAATAAAATCTCTGAATTTTATTTCTTCCAACACGATTTTTAATTAATCAAGAAATATCAAAATTGTATAAAATTCTGGTCTAAAGTTGTACACGTTTTTGCACATGGGCTGCTAATTTTAAAAATTTCAGGTCTTTGCATACGATAGATATCACGCAACGCTCGTGACAGACACACAAACTCTCCATTTTATTAATAATGGACAAAGAAAATTGTTTACAGATCATATGACTTGACAGATGACTATATGAGATCTTGTAGATTGAACAAAAGGTTATAATTAATTTTTTTACTAATACAGACTGTACATAAACTTGCCAAAGTAGCAGAATTGGATTGGGTTTAATAGAAATAATTGAACAAATAAATAATTTCCTTAGAATAGGTGATAAATATAAATATATATATATCATATATACCATAAATATATCATTCATGTAGGCTATATATATTCAATCACGTTGTTAAACAGCTCTAGCACTTAAAAAATCGAGCGTGAAATATTGTACTGTACATTTCTTTCTTGTTGTAGTAAGTAATGAGACAAGTATTTCTCTGTGGTGTTTGTTTCATTAACATGATTACAGACTAGATTAGACGGAATCAGAAACGTGTGTTACGTGACCAGTCAGTTAATTCCTTGTAACTACACCGATATCATTAAAAAAAATATTAGTAGTAATAAGAATTAAATGAAGACGCACAGGTGAGAGAATTTTAATTTTGATTGAGAATTAGAAAAAAAAGAAATCTTTCTTCGGATCTTAATCTGTTTTCATAGTATAGATTATATTCCTTTCTATCCTGTGAGTATGTTACCTGAATAATTTCATTTTAATTCATTACATTCCTCACCGATCTTTGACCAATAAATGAAGAAGATCTATTTAATTGGTGGAACAGAATAGGGGGGGGGCAAGACATAGCTTCCACTTCTACAAGTATAAAATTAACTTTTTGAAATTGAAGCCATATAATGATGCTCGGTCTAAATAAATATATTTCATAACAACAACATACACGTATCAAATGTTTTAGGTTCAAACGTTTATGAATTTCTGCGTTGATACACAATCAGTTTGTTAGCGCCAAGGACGTTATCGAGTGATAAATTAGTACTATAGGCTGTTATGTTTCAAATACTTTGTAGTTTACATCTTACTAAATAATTTAGATAAAAAATTATAATCAATAAAGTAATCAAAAGGGTTATTAAAATATGAAAATAAGTAGTTTTGTTAGCATAAACTATATAGGATTTTTTTTTTACTCTTAAAGGTATTAATGAGGTGACCTGGTGGTCTAGGGGTAGGGTGTCAGACTTCTGTGCTGGCGGCCGGGGTTCAATCCTCGGTCCCGGTACAGATTTATCTGTTTCGGATTCCACGTTAAACTGTAGGTCCTCCATTTCATCTCACAATCACCCTACCATTACACATTAACGTAAGTGCGTATAGCCCGGACGGGTAGTAAGACGTGGTGCTAATAATAATAATTAAAGGTATTATTTAAATACCATCTCTGAAGGTTTGGTAATATATTTTTACCAATAAACATAAATACTTTGCACAACGTTTAACTACATGTTTGGGCTAAACACTTAAGTACTAATTACGTCAATAGGTTAGGAATTGGGAAGGTTGAACACAGAGGAAGTGAGCCCACATTTGCCTGGTAGGATAGTAGAAAACCATTCTGGAAAACCACCCCCAGTTCACCCGAATGAGATTAGAACCTCGATCTCCCCGTACTCGTCAGACAAGCTCAATACGAAACCAGTGCGTTAGCTAACTACGCCACCGAGGCTGGTAATAAACTATAAGTAAACTGTTATTTCTTTATGTAAATTTGTTGTCAGACCTACTGACTTATGAAGTTGTAGAATAAATGTATCATACGGAGATTTATACGTGATCAACATTCTTCAATTCATTATTATCACTAAACTTCCTGGGAGCCTTCAAACCACTTAATAGGCCGACGCGGACCACCAGTGTTTCAAGGGCTATGCTTTGAGGAACACTGACCTAGATAACCTTTTTAACGAGTTTAAATACCAAAGGCTCACTTCCGATTGAAGTTATAATTTATTATTTTGAGCTCAAATTAGTTCTCGCGTGTTAAATTAGAGTCGTAATTAGGACTTAAGTGTGTTCGTTCACATATTAAGTTAATATGAAGGAAATAATCGAGGTTATTAAAAAAAAGCTTCTACTGACATAACTGTAGCACCAAATTATTTAGGTAACATTTGGAAATTTAAAAAACAATCTAAGAACTAAAATATCATTAATGTCAATATTCATGTGATAAAAAAAATATTGTTTCATAAAATCAAACGCGCATTATTAATTAATATTCCCAGTATTACTACCCCGTGTGAAGACTTTCTCCCCTTCACAATGAGTCAGATATGGAAAGGTAGAATTATAGGACTAGACGAGGGGTGAGGAAGGGGGGGAAAGGGGGTGATAAAAATCTGGACTGCTTTTCTTTACCATTAGACATTCCATAAGACTGCAACAAAGAAATGGGCCAGTTCTAAAACCACCCGCTAAAAATTCACCCCCTATTCCCTTTTTTTTAAGGTTCAAAGGAAAAAAAATACCCACTCACCTTCACACGATGTTTCAAAATAATGTTTTCATGAAATGATACTAGGTTCGTTTCGATCAATAACTATAACTACTGGAACTATCAGTTTATTCTAACGTCATTGTGTGTGAAACGTTTGCTAGTCGCTTATTTAATGCGCTCATGATGTGTTTGAAGAACACATCCAATACCTGCTTATACTATTTTACATTAAATCCTCCAACAAGAAAAACAGGGCTAAGTAAGCAAAGCGTCTCTCATTATAGTCCGGAAAACAGGGTTATTTGAGAGAACCTACCTCATCTTATCCTAAAAAAGCAGAAATAGTTGAGTGAATCGTGGTTCACTAGGACCCTATGAAGCAGAAATAGTAGTAATAAATCGTAGTTCACTAGGACCCCATGAAGCAGAAATAGTTGAGTGAATCGTAGTTCACTAGAACCCCATGAAGCAGAAATAGTTGAGTGAATCGTGGTTCCCTAGGACCCTATGAAGCAGAAATAGTTGAGTGAATCGTAGTTCACTAGGACCCCATGAAGCAGAAATAGTTGAGTGAATCGTGGTTCACTAGGACCCTATAAAGCAGAAATAGTTGTAGTGAATCGTGGTTCACTAGGAGCCTAGAAGCAGAAATAGTTGTAGTGAATCGTGGTTCACTAGGACCCTATAAAGCAGAAATAGTTGAGTTAATCGTGGTTCACTAGGACCCTATAAAGCAGAAATAGATGTAGTGAATCGTAGTTCACTAGGACCCTATGAAGCAGAAATAGTTGAGTGAATCGTGGTTCACTAGGACCCTATGAAGCAGAAATAGTTGTAGTGAATCGTAGTTCACTAGGACCCTATAAGCAGGATTATTTTAGAGTTATACTCCTATGTTTATCTTCAGTTCGAGAAGACAAAGTAGGTAGGCAAAGATTTTCTCACTATGACTTTGGAAGCAGGGTTATTTAAGAGAACGTACCTCGCTAAAGCCTATGAAACAGGGCTCTAGGTGGGTGAAGTGTGCCTCGCAGTAACCCTGAAGTAAGTTTGGAAGCACTAAGCAATAAAATGTGAGAGGAGTTAAATGATTGCGGAAGAGTTGAGCAAATAGAACGTGTAAGCACAGCTAGTTGTAAATAGGTATAGGCCTACATTCATCTTGCTCAGTAAGCAGTTTCAGGTACGTAGATAATGTCTCAATTCGGGTGCCCAACGTGAGCTAAGGACAGTATTTTTTTAAATATCTTATAGCATAAATATATTTTGGCTAAAATAAATCAAATTTGACTCCAGGCTGGATGACAGTTTATTTTATTTAGTAAACAGTAGCCCCATGACTTCTTTGGTGCTGACTGACAGCTCACAGATGACTTCTGACAGTCAACATTTAGGTATACCTAAATGTTGACTGTCAAAAGTGACAGCTGCTAAACACATGTTTTTGCAGATCATCTGGTTCGGCGTAGGGATATGTGATTTGGTCTGGTAACTTTTTAAAGCTGTCAGCTGTGAGCTGTCAGTCAGCACCAAAGAAGCCATGGGGCAACTGTAGTTTACCCGTGACAGGTAAGTAAAGGTTCATATCCCGGCCAGGTTCATTGAGAATATTTTTTTTTTTCCAATGGTATACCTTCTATACTACCATTAAATTTATAATCTCTAACATGGTGACCTTGTGGTCTAGGGGTAAGGTGTCAGACTTCTATGCTGGCGGCCGGGGTTCGATCCTTGGTCCCGGCAAAGATTCATCTGATTACCAAACCCTTCCTTCACCTCTGACAAGACATCTTGTGAATGTGGGGAATGCCAGGCCTCCACCGTGGTTCGGATTCCACGTCAAACTGTAGGTCCTTCATTTCATCTCATATCACCCTACCATTACACATTAGCGTAAGTGCGTACAACCCGAACGGGTAGTAAGACGTGGTGCTAATAATAATAATAATATAATCTCTAACCCATAAGTGTAGTTAAAAGCGCATAGCTCGGATGATTAGTAAGAATATGTGGAGGAAAAAAATAATCAATCAATTACCTATTTAGTGCGTTTATTTAAAGCTTTTCTCTAGATTTTTGGTAAAATGCGCGTAGCTTTCTTGGTTCGTAACCACCCGTTACGTTCTTACCTGCTCCATATCCAAGCTTCACCTTTTTTTTTTTGACAGCCGTAAAAAGTCAAACCATTTAGAGAAGAACGTGAAAAAAAATCGAGAGCTAGGGCAGTAAAGAAAACATTTTTTTATTAAGAAAAAAAAAAGATGGAAGAATGAAAGAGAAATAAATAAAGAAGAATGTGTTTGATGTTATTTCAAAGTGTGTCAAGTGTTGTATGGCTGTACCTCCATCATAGGCTTACTCCTCCCCCCCTTTCCCCTACGTATCCTTCCTCCTATTTTTTTTTCTTATCCCTCTTTTTTTTAATTCCAACATAGACATGAAGGATGGCCATAAAAGTGGCCCAATTAGCACGAAATTCTTGTCGCATTTTCCACATCTCCGAGCAAAGCGCAGAAATGACGCATCATGCTACCTTGACAAACTCATGGTATGGTGGTGGTTGGTACTCCACAAGACATGTTGTTAGGACACGTCATGGTAAAAAAAAAAAAGGCGTGAACTATGCCCTCTTCACACCGTTTACAGGCATAGGGTGCACCATTAAAAATGTTAAAAGCTTTATCACTGCATACCAACATCATTGCTAGAGTTGGAAGACTTTCCCTTAATTTTTTTATTGAAAATCTTTCAATTTTCAATTATTTTTATTTTCATATATTTTAATTAGCGGTGTACCGATACGGATACCGATGAATTGTTATCGGTTGATTATTAGTGCATCGGCAATTAGTCGTGATCAGTGATAATTATGTCAATTAATCGGTTTTTTAAAGTAGAATTTGAATCAAAATTTTCTAGGTAGGAGTTTAGTGATTTGAATTGAAAAAAAAAAAATCTATCTGGGTTGTAGTTATGCAAAGATTAAATAGCCAGATAAAGAAATATAAGTTCATACCGTTGATAAAACTATTAATCTAGTTCCAACTTTCACTATTTATACATAAACTATCTTTTTGTATGCATACAATCTTTTTGTATTAATTACATTAATTGCTATCGTTCTCATAAGCATATTTACAGTAGCCCCATGACTTATTTGGTGCTGACTAACAGCTGATGGCTTTGAAAAGCTACCAGACCAAATTGTGTATCCCTACGCCGAACCATATGATCTGCAAAAACATGTGTTTAGCAGTTGTCACTTCTGACAGTCAAAATTTAGGTATATACCTAAATGTTGGCTGTCAGAAGTCAGCTGTGAGCTGTCAGTCAGCACCAAAGAAGCCATGGGGCTACTGTACCAACAGTTATTAGTAAATTATCTGTGTAATTAATCGTAACACGAAAATAATTTTAAACAATCGGTATCGGTAATCGGTTTTATTGAATCTTTACACCTATATTTTAAACTATAACGATGCAACTGACATATTCATACTTGTTTTTAAGTTCAAACTTCAGGTTAATCTCTTTTAATGACCAGGACTGGCCTTAACAGACGTGGAGCTATTAGCCTCATCCGCTCCTACCCCCTTCCATAAATATATTAAAAAACTTAATTTTTGTTTAATATTCTTGCATAAGATTGCATCCAATTTTCAACTGAATAGGATATCAGGAAATGCCCTAAAAAGTAAATGCATGCAATAAATGCTTCAAGCCATTCTTTATAAATATAAGAGTTAAATTCTCCCCGATTCTTCATGCAATTTTTTCTCCCCATATAACTTGATATTTTTAAAGATACAAATAACAACGATGTCAAATTTGAATAAATTCGGTTAATAAATTAAAATGTTATGGTGAGACATACCCACCACAAACAGACATACCATGGTAATCGTTAGAGTTGAAAACAAAGAAACCCGCTTCGGTGGACACGTGGTTTAACGTGCTTGTCTCATAGTAGACTAGACTTCTTATGACGGGGCGATAAAGGTTCGAATCTTGGTCGTGTATAATTAGGATGGATCTCCACTATCCTTCCATGCAAGTGTCGGTAAGCTTCCTCTAAATTCAACTTTCCTAATTACTAACAGAACTAGCGTGGTTAGTACAAATACCTATATCTAGAACAGGTACTAATTTGCGATACAAATCTTTAACAAGCGCGTCCCTTTCAATTTGAACTTAATAATATGAAATGTTTTACTGAAAAACTTTCATATTTAATTGCCATTATATGATTGGATTTTATTTTCAATTTATTATCAATAATATTGTTAAAATATTGTTATAGTTGTCTTAAGTATTTGCTAACCACTCTCCCCAATCGTCATTCAAAACACTATTTGATATATTTTTGCAGTTGTGGCATAACTCAAACAAAACCTTCACCTATTTAATAGTCCGCAAGCCAGCACTGCGGAAAATAATCATCTACAATCGGTGGTCACACGGTTTAAGCCATCACGCTTGCAATTGCCTGGATTTTACTGAGTGGTGGTGAGAACGTCAACGAAGGCTAATTTTCTTTAGCGCCATGTCTTACTACCCATTTAGTTATACGCTTATGTACTATATTAATACACTAAATTTTTAGGGATTAGGAAGGTTAAAATTAGAGGATGTATATCTGCATTTGAGTGGAAGGAGAGTGGGAAACCATTTTGGGGGGGAAAATCAGTAGAACTTACCGTGATGGTTCCCCTTTTCTTCCCTTCACTAAAAAACAGGTCCATTTCCTACTTTTAAATTCTACCCTCCTCAACAACAATTATTGTAAATATGCTTATAGCCTGGATGGGTGGTAAAATTATTTTCATATATCATTGTAGTATTGTCCTTGTGGCTATAAGGTAAGTAGGCCACTCCGAGTCTAGAAGCAGAGATGGGTTTCAAGGACGACCAATAAAATTTTTAAAAACTCCACGACGTAAACCCGCAATCAATCGATACTAAGTAGCCATCATTTGATGGTAAAGATACTGTCAACTTTATGTTGATAAAGGGAATCATATGATAGGCATAGTGAAACCTCCAGCTGTTTTGATCTCAGTTTTCTAGATCGGAGCTGTTACTTCTTTATTCAAGTAGCTCCTGATTTGTCCTCATGAGGCTGAGTCGACCCTGTTCCAGAACCACTCGTTCACAGAAAAATCTGGACGTGACGAGGTTCGAATCCAGGACATCTGGATCTGCAAACATGAACTCTGACCACTAAACCACAGAGGTATGGCCCTTAAAATCAAATATTAACTCAAAGTCAGCGTTTCAGTGGAAGTTATATAATACATCTATCACAGTTATGTAAAGTTCTCAAACTGCGTAATATAGTGCTTTTAATTGGTGAATAAATATAATTTAAAACAAAAACATTCAGTGGTTTCTATACTTATGGAGTATTCATATTTTTATACTTAGTTCATTTAAAATTAAGTGGTTTCTATAGGTATGGAGTATTCATATTTTCATAATTAGTTCATTTAAAATTCAGTGGTTTCTATACGTATGGAGTATTCATATTTTTATGCTTAGTTCTATTAAAATTCAGTGGTTTCTATAGGTATGGAGTATTCATATTTTCATAATTAGTTCATTTAAAATTCAGTGGTTTCTATACGTATGGAGTATTTATATTTTTATTCTTAGATAATTTAATTGATAACAATTGAGTTGATTGGGATTATCATAGTTATAATAATTTAATAATAGTAATCATTTACTGAAATCTGCAATAATCTAGATATGTTTGGTATAACTTGAACTAAAGCATAGTAGCAATAACAAAAATTAATATATGCTTGGTAATGTTTTGAATCACCGGACTCGTGGTATAGTGGTCAGTGTACCTGTATAAGAGCTTACAGGTCCCGAGTTCGATTGCCGGTTGGTACCCTCGGTATTTTTCCCCGAAAAGAGGACTACCCCAACAGTCATCAGGGCTTGGTTGACTATCCTCAAGTTAGGTTTAAATGTTTACACTGGTTTTACATTTTCATTCTCACTATCACAATCACCTCATCTCATCGGGATATAGAAGGATATTCCACGGAAAGTATATACGATTAGTACATTCAAGTACAACAGTACGTTAGTACCGGCTGATCTTTCCACTACTGGGATACGAAATATGTAGCTCAGACGTGCAATATTATTATAATGTTTCGAGTAAATGCAATTAAAATATTGTAGATATTTGACAAATTCAACAGCTGGCCGTAGTACACCTATCCTCGCCAACCTCTTAACCTTACAAATATAATCTTAAATAAGCTTCGCAAGGCCGTAGTAAGCCAATAATTTCAGAAGGGGGGCAGGGGGGTAGGCACATCCCCCAATTGCTGGAAGCTAGAAAAGATTCTAAATGATAAACAGTTCCAAAACCATTCTGAAGTGTCTTTTTCTTTCATGGTAAAACAACCCCCTAGCTACCGAAAGCTTGGAAAATTTCTAAATATCAAAAACTTGAAGTGTTTTTTTTATGGTAAAATAACCCCCGAAATGCCGAAAGCTCGGAAAATTTCTAAATACATAACACCTCTTGAAACTATAAAGTGTTTTTTTTATGGTAGCACAGCCCCCTAATTTGCATTTGTATCTTAATTTTGATATTGTTTGAACCATGAATAAAGCCATATGGGGGTTGAAACCCCAAAAACCCCTCCTGGCTACGGTCTTGAAGCTTGGTATTTGCTGGAACTAAGTTATATATCAATCATTTATATGTGTTTGATATTTTAGTTGAGCTAGCACGTTCAAGAATAGATAGATATACTTGGTACCATTTTTAGCTAGCTATAGTACACCCACTCTTTCCAATATATTGAACGCATTATGAAAGTATATATTCGCTTGGTAATTGCGTTATGTAAAGTCGATATCAATCGTTAATAAATGTCTGGTGATTGCTGTAACCACCAAATAATAGTTTAAATATACTATATGGTAAATGGTAATATCTTAAAACAACCACCCTGTGGTTCACACAGTATATCGGAAGAGGACAGGAACCCCCTTGTAAGTTTGCTAAACCAAACAATGCCATGTGTAAGGTGGACTGAACGTCTCAGCATAAGCAAACACGACAAGGCATTAATAGGCAAGGATCGTCACTCCGGGCTCAACCCCCGTGCCGACCTCTGTACACGCGCTGCAGCAAGCTTTGATAAGAGCAGAGGTCCGGGACATATGTAGTGGCGAGTCTCCAACACTCTACATTGTGTAACTCTTGGAGAAAAGCAAGTGGCATGGAAATAGTATGGTGGCGAGTCTCCAACACTCCACATTATGTAACTCTTGGAGAAAATCAAGTGGCATGGAAATGGTATGGTGGCGAGTCTCCAACACTCCACATTATGTAGCTCTTTGAGAAAAGCAAGTGGCACGGAAATTGTATGGTGGTGAGTCTCCAACACTCCACATTATGTAACTCTTGGAGAAAAGCAAGTGGCACGGAAATTGTATGGTGGTGAGTTGACAACACTCCACATTATGTAACTCTTGGAGAAAAGAACGTGGCGCGGAAATTGTATGGTGGTGAGTTGACAACACTCCACATTATGTAACTCTTGGAGAAAAGAACGTGGCACGGAAATAGTATGGTGGTGAGTCTCCAACACTCCACATTATGTAACTCTTGGAGAAAAGCAAGTGGCACGGAAATAGTATGGTGGTGATTCTCCAACACTCCACAATGTGTAACTCTTGGAGAAAAGCAAGTTGCACGGAAATAGTATGGTGGTGAGTCTCCAACACTCCACATTATATAACTCTTGGAGAAAAGCAAGTGGCACGGAAATAGTATGGTAGTTCGTCTCCAACGATCCACATTATGTAATTACCCACAAGCTATAAGTTATTATTGTCTCTAAATTCCAAATATATTCCTAGCCGTTATTTTTTCAATTTGTGTATGAATGCTTTAACTATAATATAGTCTATCATATTCTGAAAATTGAAAAATGACACCTGGACACAGGAATAGAACCCGGGACCTTCGGCTTAGTACATCAATGCTCTAACCACTGAGCTATCCAGGATTCGTCCCGTGCCCATGGTCATTCTTCACTCATAGTTTAAGTAATATAGTCTAGTCAACTATGAATATTTAGGTTTGTAAACAAAGAAAAAACTTCTCAAATGAGTATTTCGAATTGTTTTGATACATATATCTCATTGTACTGTGTAATTTATATCTATAAAAAAGTTCCGACAGTCATTGAATATACCAAGATTATAGTGAAATTTGAATATAATTTTTTTTTAATTCAGAGAACTAGTCTGGATCCAAACTTCACCATGTCCATGCATATTAAAGAACTTTCAAGATAGCTACGTGTATTAACTGAACTGAACGTATCTACTTAAGCAATATTTTTTATTTCGGCCAACAAAAGGTTTTATTGTAAAAAAAATAGAATATTATTTAACTTAACTCGCATTCCTTTCCAATGTACCTTAATCTGTGGAATCACACACATAAGTCTGTGTAGTTATTTATGAGGCAGGCTGTACAGGAAATGAATCATATTTAGAATATGTCAAGTATTCGTATATAATTTATGCAGTGTTAATTGTTTCTAGATGACCCGTTAAATCGATATTTATAGTTACGCAAATTATTATATATAATTAATTCTCTTGAATCGGTAGTAAAATCTCTTTTTAATTGGCTACCATAGTCACTGGAAAGTAAGATACAATAATTATCGCGTCAAAGCTGCCTAAGGGAACGCACCGTTAAATAAATTCCACTCTAGAATTTTATAACAGCGTGAAGGTTCAAATTTAAATTAAAAGGGAGAATTATATATTAAAAAAATAATATACTCGTGGTATTGTGAACAGTAGAACTCATTTCCTCAATTTAAACAAAATGCGAAGTATAATACAATATGTTCATAATTAGGTCATGTTCTTATTGTTACAACAGTCTTAAACTTCCTCTTTGGATTTTAAGTTGAAATATATTCTATAATTTCTCTTGGGATATGAAGTTGATAAAATTTTGACTTGGTGATCAAATTAGACATAAACCAAATTAATACTAAGTTCAAAAGTGCATTCTATTCATCGAGAATAATCGTTGTTCACGTTGTTAAAGACGTCATTCACGTAATAAATGTAAACATTTAAAAAATATATGCCCTAGGCTCTCGATCGATTACTTAAAAATATAAAGACAAATAAATCACTAGAGATGAGATGATAAACAAAAAATCTTTGAATGACCATCATATTAAATCGGACAAAACCGAATTGAAAAGCTACGAAGGCCTAGGCCTACTGTTTACCTTGAAGTCAAGGAATATTTAGGCCAAACTTCATTGAAATTTTCAATTTTTTGTACTGATTAATTTTTATTTAACTGCGGATTTTTAAAATGTGTTTTGTTGTTACAGTAAGAATCATTATATGGTTAAACTTAAACAATCATTATTGTAATTTTAAAAATTAAAGTATTAGTGCCTTAAAATATATTTATTATAATATATAATCATGGAAGTTTTTATATCAATACAAATAATTTAAATACAATCATATACTATAAAATATATTATACAAATTTAATATAATCTATTTAATATTAAATGTATATATTTAAATAATAATTGTATTAATTATTACTAATATTTATATTTTAATAATATCTAATATTCAATTTTAGTAATAAATAAAGATTAATAAATAATTTATATAAATTCATGTATGTTCTTTATTATTATATTTAAATTGATCAAAATATATAACTTTAAAATAAATTAATCAAAAAAACTAATTTTACAGTTATCACGTAGCAAAACCCGAATGTATAGACGAATTCCCAAATGGTGAAGTTTAAAAAAAACCTTTCCTTGCTTGGCCTACTATTTTTCTTAAATTTAAGTTCTACGACACCTGACTAAGGGCTGAAAACTAAAAGCAATTTTATTAGCACCACGTTCTACTATCCGTTCAGGTAATACGCACATGTTCTAATTACGTTTACGTATTTGAAGATGAGGAAGGTTGAATTTAATGGAAGTGTAGGCCTACACCCACTTTCGTGGAGGTAGAAGGGGAGACCATTTAGAAAAAATCCCCCTTAGTAAGCCTGACCGGGATTCTAACCCAGATCTCTTAGTCATCGGAAGTCTAACCTAATGCGAGAGTGACGTCTTGGATCCTTTAACCACCAAAGTGGGCTACGAAGCTGTTCAGTTAAATGTTTTCTTATTTAGATTATTATTATTATTATTATTATTTAGCACCGCGTCTTACTACCCGTTCGGTTCATACGCTTTAAGTACTAATTACTCTAATGGATTAGGAATTAGAGGAAGTGAACCCGCATTTGCGTGGAGGGAAAGTGGAAAAACCATTCAGGAAAAACCACCCCCAGTTCAGCCGACAGAGATTCGAACCTTGATCTCCCCGTCCTCAGCAGTCGAGCTCAACACGACAAGCGCGTTAGCCAACTACGCCACCGAGGCGAGTTAGATCATTGTTAAATCACCGATTTGAAGTATGGATATATTTTTCATTAAACCATGTCATGCGTAGCTTGTACGTGCAATAAATAGAGTTTTAAAAAAAGTACGAGTATATTTACGCTTCCCCATCCCATCTATCCAAAAGGATATCTAATCTAATAATCAAAAGCTGCGGTCTCAAAAATAGAAAAAAGTTTGTTATTAAATAAATAATCATTTCATAGATTTTTTTTAAGCTTCTTGTGTTACTATCCTTTCAGGTTATACACTTATGTACTATTTACGCCAGGGACTAGGCAGGCTATATTTATAGGAAGTGTGCCCGAATTTTCATGCTGTGAAAGTGGGAAACCATTTAGGGGTACATCCGACCGAGATTTGAACCTCGAACTATCCGTCGTCGGCAGTCTAGTCTACTGTGAAAGTTGCAATTTAGACCACTCGGTCACCGAAGTGGGTTTTATAGTGTTAAATCCTTTACCCGCTTCGATGGCCGAATGATCTAAGGTGTCACCCTCGCGATAGACTTAGACTGCCGATGACAAGGAGATTGGAGATAAATCCCGGTCGGGTGTACTGAGGGTGGTTTTCCCTAAAGGGTTTTCCACTCACCCTCCATGCAAATGCGTCCCTTATTCCATACACATTAGTGTAATCAATACATTGCCGGATATCCTGAATTAATAGTAAGACGCGGTGCTAAAAAAAAAAAGGCTTTAAATAAAAATGTTCAGACACATCCGTAAAACCCTAGTAATGAAAAGTAAACGTTCATTTCACCACGTCTTACAGCCCATCCAGTCCACCATCCTATTTACACTCACAAAGTCTATATTAAGAAGATATAATTCAGACGTAAATGTAATCACATTTCTGTGGAGGCAGAATAAGAAACCATTTAGATATAAAAAAAACTCAAATCATTCGACTGGAATTTAAACCCAGACCTTCCCTTCTCCGGTAAACTACAAAATATGAGACCGAAGTCTTTGTTCCTGTAACCATTTATACGTTTATTTACGGCCTACCATGGAGGGTTTTTTTTCCAGGCACCACGTCCTACTTGTTCAAATTATACGCAAATATAATTACAATAATGGTGCTAAGAGGAAGAACTATTTTAGAGGTAATGTACCTGCAGTTGCTTGGAAGGGCAACACACCTCCGAAAGACGATCACAAACGTTTTTGCAGTGAGTGTATTTTACGAACCGAATGACGGGCATAATCTGAGCGACATGTCTGCTACGCTTACAGAACGATCTTTAACGACAATGATGAATGGTTATTTTTAGAGACAACCCTGGTTATATTGTTGGATAAGTTGCAGTCATTGCTTATATATATATATATATATATATATATTTTTTTTTTAAATAACAAAACCATAGTAATATTTTCAATTTTCCCACAAGATTCCATACACTATAGATATCAAAAATGTTTGGATACCAACGTTTAACTAAATTTTTATTTTCTCTATAAACATTGAATGAAGTAAAAATATTAAATTTAAAAATAAAAAACACGCGTAGATGTTTGCATAGATTTGATTCCCGGCATGTTGGAAATATTTATCGTTGGTGAAATGTGGGTTTACCCTTTCACAGTGATAAATTAACGGCCTGGGACTGATTGTTGTGCCTGTCCTAGTCTTAAGTTTAATTGTATGCGTATGAAACTACGACAGGCCTAACAAGATGGTCGTGGAAAATATATGGTTTGAATATAAAACTGATCCAAGCCACAGGCTGGAAACCGGAATGGATGTAAAACAATTAAATTATTATTGCACCGCGTCTTACTACCCGTTCGGGTTATACGCAATTACGCTAATGTGTAATGGTAGGGTGATTGTGAGATGAAATGAAGGACCTACAGTTTAACGTGGAATCCGAACCACGGTGGAGGCCTGGCATTCCCCACATTCACAAGATGTCTTGTCAGAGGTGAAGGAAGGGTTTGGTAATAAGTTGAATCTGTGCCAGGACCGAGGATCGAACCCCGGCCGCCAGCATAGAAGTCTGACACCTCACCCCTAGACGGCCAGGTCACCAAAAACAATTAAACAAGTATAGCTTAACCGGGTGTGGATAGTGGACTAAATTACACTAATGTGTTAGGAATGAGGAAGATAAAATTAGATTAGACGTAACCACATTCCCGTGGATGGAGAGTGGGAAATCATATACCGTACTAACTATTATTTGAAGCTATTTAATTCATTAAACTACGAATACTTCTCTTTTAACAAATGAGGTAAGATTTTATTATATACATTTAACAAAAGTATTCATAAGTATACTTTCTTCGAACACAAGTTGAAAAATGATGACTGGAAGCGGATATCGAGCCCGGGACTCTAAACTTATCACGCAAATGTTCTGTGTTTGTGCTATCTTGATTTCCTTTACTCACATTATCATAAATTCCTTATACGTTCAAAGGGAACCTATGTTTAACTTTAGCTTGTGGTCTGCATAATCTGTTCTAATTAAATTAACTGTAAATTAACTGTAAATTAATGAAGTAAAAAAACTTATTTTGATTTATGACTAACAAAAAAAAAGGTTGAATTAAATACGAAATAGAAGAATTTAATATGTTGTAATATTTAGTATATTTTTTAAATATATATCTTTTTATTTAATGTGATAATTTTAATAAAATTAACATAATTTTGTAAACATAATTAATTCAACACGATGCGCTACTATCATTTATTTTATGGTAATAAAAGTGGCTTTGATCTGGTACTTCATTTCATTTTAATTTCTCATAATTTATCTAACGCATGTATGCTAATTAGGTGGTATACTCTATGAAAGAGAATTTATGTGAAATTGGTCTACCAACCCAATGACTAGCTAATTAAATTGGCCGGTATGACTTTGAATGGTTTATGAATTTCAAAAGTATTATCTGCCCACGAAATAACTTAAATGCTCTTAAGTGCATTAAGTACCTTTAACTTTTACAGTCGTAATAAATTGAAGGTTGCAGTGCAATTTGAACTAATTACTGATGTATTTCTCTTTCGCAATAAGTGATTCAGGTAATTAATTAAAGTAAAGCATAACATGCTACTATTATTATTATTATATATTTCATACAACTGAAAAAATTAAATCAGCTTTAAAATGAAGTAATTAATTTTACAATAACACTCAAAATAGAATGTTAAAATTAGAAAATGTCTATGGTAAGATATAAGATAGTTATTTTGTTAAAATAATTGTGTAAGCTATTTTAAATGGGTTTATTGGTTTGATTAAAAGTCCTATAATATCGTAAATAAAATTATAGTAGTTTAAACATATATATTTGATTCCTTTTTTTTTATAATTTACTTAAATACCATATAAAAGAGAAAAGTATTTTTTTTTAAATATATACTATTATGTTTTAATTTGATCAAATTTATTAATCTACTTTTCATTTTAATTCGTAGTGAATATAGATCTTAGACACTTTCCTTCCTTCGTCTGCTTCCTGAGCTGAGGATTCGGTGCTCGATTCTCAACATGGATGAAAAATTGATAGTTGATGAAATTTGAGCTTTACCCTCTTATAGTGATGAATTAGTGGCCTGGGGCTAGATGTTGTGTCTGTTATTTATGTAAGTCAGTTTATAAACCATGTGCTGATATAATCAGCCGGTTCATAAAATGCACGTTACATAATTCAAGTGTAAAATATTTATCAAATTATTCATCAACAACCTCGACCAGTTTCACAGCTTGGCTAGAGTAAAANACGAAATATATTTTAGGGTGTTGAGACCGTGATTTTACCAACACTCTGCTCTATGAAATTAAAAAAAAAAAAAAAAAAAAATCCCATGCATGTGAATTATTAATTAAGCTTAAATTCCCACTATATAAATCAGTATGAATGGTTAACTGTGATAATATAGCCGGGATGTTATGTTCATTTTCTTACAACGTGTCAATGTTAACTTTGATATACAATTCACGCTCACCACCGCAAAAATACTTAAAATATTCACACAAATATAGTACAATTATTTATAAATATATTATTTATCCTTAATATTGCGATATCAAAAAAATTACCCTCTTCATGACACTACTCTTGTAAATCGCTGACTATGAATTATTTATTCGACACCAATATGCCTTGTTTTATCGATAAGATTAATGGTCACCCGCATAGGTGGCTGCACAGTTTGAGTCGTCCCTCTCGTAATAGACTGGATTACTGATAGCGGGGAGATCGGGGTTTGAATCTCGGTCGGGTGTTTCGAGTTGTTTTTTTCTCCTGAATAGTTTTCCACTCTCTCTTCATAAAGGTGTCGATATATGTAACTTAAGTTCAACCTTACTCGTCTATTCCTCGTTAGGGTAGATATTTAGATAGCCCAAACGGATAGTTAACGCAGTGGCGTGTCATGGAGTAAGAAGAAGATCTTGTACTTGACCTTTAATATACCTGTGATATGCTCTCACCCCCTTGGACCCTATTTGACCAACCATACATATGCTCTGCTCTACATGCCTCACACGGGAATGTGTTCTCTTCAATACCCGGTCAATGTGTGTTCTACAGAAGTGTGTGAACAATTCACAGGTACAGTTTAAACTAATACTGCTTACCCTGGCAATACTTCACGACACGATACTGGTTAAACGTGATGAACTTTCTTTTTTCTAAACAAGGTTAACACTAAAACTTATAATACACAAAACAATAATTTTACCGGTTGTCTTCTATGGTTGTGAAACGTGTCTTTTACCTTACATGACGAAAACAAATTTAGGGTTCTTGAAAACAAGTTTCTCGGGAAGATTTTGGTCCAAAAAGGGATGAGGATATTGGGGAGTGGATGAGGTTGTGGAGTAGTGAGTCACACACCTTGTACTCATCACAAGAAGTGGTTAGGATAGTCAAATATTACACATTACGATTGGAAGGATATGCAGCGCAAATGAAATAATCTAGAACCGTGTTCACGATACTGACTGGTGAACCCAATAGGAAGAGACCAGTGGGAATACCTAGATGCAGATGGGAGTATAACATTAGAATGGACCTGAAAGAGATGGAGTGTAATGAGGGGGACTGGATAGAACTATCTCAATATAAGGATAGAGTGTAATGAGTTGGACTGAATAGAACTATCTCAATATAAGGATAGAGTGTTATGAGGTGGACTGAATAGAACTATCTCAATATAGGGATAGAGTGTTATGAGGTGGACTGGATAGAACTATCTCAATATAAGGATAGAGTGTTATGAGGTGGACTGGATAGAACTATCTCAATACAGGGATAGAGTGTAATGAGTTGGACTGAATAGAACTATCTCAATATAGGGATATAATGTAATGAGGTGGACTGGATAGAACTATCTCAATATAAGGATAGAGTGTTATGAGGTGGACTGGATAGAACTATCTCAATATAGAGATATGGTGTAATGAGATGGACTGGATATAACTATAGCAATATAGTGATGGGGTGTAATGAGATGGACTGGATATAACTATCTCAATATAGAGATATGGTGTAGTGAGGTGTACTGAATAGAACTATCTCAATATAGGGATATAATGTAATGAGGTGGACTGGATATAACTATATCAATATAGTGATGGGGTGTAATGAGATGGACTGGATATAACTATCTCAAGATTAGAGATAGAGTGTAATGAGTTGGACTGAATAGAACTATCTCAATATAGGGATATAATGTAATGAGGTGGACTGGATAGAACTATCTTAATATAGGGATAGAGTGTAATGAGGTGTACTGAATAGAACTATCTCAATATAGGGATAGAGTGTAATGAGGTGGACTGGATAGAACTATCTCAATATAGAGTTATGGTGTAATGAGATGGACTGGATATAACTATATCAATATAGTGATGGGGTGTAATGAGATGGACTGGATATAACTATCTCAATATAGAGATATGGTGTAGTGAGGTGTACTATTTATAACTATCTCTAGATATGTTATTATTATTATCAGCAGCACTGCGTCTTACTACCCGTTCGGGTAATACGCACTTACGCTAATGTGTAATGGTAAGGTGATTGTGAGATGAAATGGAGGACCTACAGTTTAACGTGGAATCCGAACCACTGTGGAGGCCTGGCATTCCCCACATTCACAAGATGTCTTGTCAGAGGTGAAGGAAGGGTTTGGTAATCAGATAAATCCGTGCCGGGACCAAGGATTGAACCCCGGACCCCGAGCTCAGAAGTCTGACACCTTGTAACCTAGACCAACAGGTCACCCCTCTAGATATGGAAAGGGTGTTATTAGGGAGGTAGGATATGTAAGTCTCTAAATGAAGTATAGAGTTCCTAATGCCATAGAGTAGGTAGGTAACGTTAACACTAAACCTGTACAGGCCTACTAGTTACATATTAAAGGCTAGTTTGTATATTACAGGGGACAGACCGGACATTGGCACCATCTTTCTATGACAGTTTGAGACCATCCAAATAACGTTGTATCCCACGAAATTTACGACTGATAAATGATCGTTGGACAGGTCATACCTTAATGCGATAATAATACCAAAAGAAACATAGCACTTAGCATTTCCGTTTCCGAGGGGGCAAATCATTTTGCTCCATAAACAAAGTGCTCTGTGATTATTACCAAGAAGAGTAAGGTTGTAGGTTTTTTTTTCCTAGGATATTTTCGCTCTTCCTATTTCATTACCTCGAGGCGTGGGAAGGTTTACTAATGGCCGTTTGCATTTTACATCGTAACGATGGTCTCTTTAGGAATTGGGGGAGTACACTTTCAAAAAAAGAATATCTCGTTAATGCATGAACAAAGTTGTAAAAACAGGAGCCCTGATTATTGTTTTTTTTTCAAGACTTGAACAGGATGGAACTCTTCGTGAAAATGATTTTAGTGCTTTTATGGCATAGTCATGAGAAAAAACAGGTGGTACAAATACTGATGTGTTGGACTACACCTGTCACATTTGTAACAGTGGTTTGGTTCAAAACAAACGCACAAAGAAGGTAGCTTATTAAAGTTAGCAACATTTTTGTTGTCTGATTGCCCGAGTTAAGATGTTTGTTCAATAATAGTAAGGCCGTAGCCAGATAATAATTTCAGGGAAGGGGTAGGGGGGATTTGGTGGGCACATTTCCCAATTGCGGGAAGCTAGAAAAAAAATTATAAATGATAAACAGTTCTAGAAGCTATTTCTAGTTTATGGCCACATCACCCCCTAACTGCTGAAGGCTAGGAAATTTTTTAAATATTAAACTCCTATAGAAGTTATCTGAAGTGTTATTTTGGGCAACATAACACCATAACTTCCGAAGGCTAGAAAAAATTATAAATATTAAACACCTCTAGAAGTTCTCTGAAGTGTTATTTATGATATCATAGCCCCCTAATTTGTATTTGTAACTTTATTTCGATATTGTTTGAACCATAGATAAAGCCATATATATTTCGTTCATAAAATTTGGGGGGAGGGGGGGTTATGGCCTTAAATAATAGGTACAGTAGAGTCTCCCGATTTTCTGAACCAAGCGAGCGGGACGAAAAGTCTGATAATATAGAAACAAGGAGAGGTATTGGACGAAACAAATAAAAATTCAATGAAAATGAGACGCTTCAGTCGCCGGATGGTCTTAGGCATCACTCTCATGATGGACAGGCCTGTGATGATGTAGATATCAGGGTTCGAATAGCAATCGGGTCTACTAAAGGTGTTTTTTCCTAAACGGTTTCCCATTCTTATAACACGCAAATTCGGGTAGATTACTTCTAAAATTGCTTTCTTCGTCATCCTTACCCGATTAAAATAATTATCGTATATGCGTATAAATTTAACAAATAGTAAGAAGCGGCGATCAAAAAAACAAAAGTGAAGAACATCTATGAAATAAAGTTTATTAGTAATTTATTTATAACTTAGTATAAATTATGAAATAAATTACTAAACTATTATGGAATTCATGTAAACAGAACAATTGATTTTAAATTAATTAAATGCAACTTTTATTATACAGTAGACAAAGTGTAAAAGTCACTGTTTAAAAAAATTGGTGGTTGAGGTTAATTTCCCATCTTTGCTTCTCTTCCTTGCAACTAGGTCACGCCAGCGTATTAGTAACATTACATCAATAGCACGTTAAATGGACATGTTGGATTACGATAATCTTAAGGTTGCATAATTGGGACTCTTCTGTGTATGTTTTATGACACTAGTTCACCTTTTTAAAATAAAATTGATCAAATTATTTATTACTTTAATAGCAGTTGCACTTGACGTAAAAGGCATGCCATTTGTTAGATCATTCTTTGAAATTCATTTAAATAAAATAACACCTTGTTAATCACATCATCTTCCTGAAACGTAATATCTTCACGCTGCAGTATCTATTATGGGAATGGTAGCTCTAAAGCTTATAAACCATAAAAACAATCCTCAAAAAACCTTTGAATTTTCTGTTGTGATCCTTATAAAATGTAGCCATGTTTGTTTAAGGCGATTGGCCCTTTTAATTTGGCGTAGAATTGCAGAGCCATGGGGACAAACGGTTATTTTCAAGAATTTTGATTGTTTTGCAATTTTTTTTTCGGAAACGGTTTGTTCAAGAATAGAATCATGTTGATTAAGTTATACTTTTTATATACACACCTCCTCTGTAATTTTAACAGTGATCAAATGTAGATAAAGTTGACATTTTTCAATAGAAAAATAACTGTTTCAAAGCAAAAAATAAGAAAATGTAACAATTAATAAACATTTATTAATTGTTACATTTTCTTATAGTTTTTTTATTATCTTATAAAGGGTGCAAAAATATTAACATAAAAATTTCACTCGTTTTCGAAAAAACTGATATTTATAAACGTATGATTTTTCCGCAAGACATGTCCGGTAGCTAGCGCCATCTACTGTTTCCATGATCCATCTCTTCTTGTTGGCGCGGAAGGATACTTTGGTCAGTTGTAAAGCCACGCCACGCCATTCCCCCTCCTACCCACCATCCCACAAAATAGGTTTTAGACTTGCACTCGACAGGGCCAGGGGCCTTAAGGCTGGCCGCACACCAAATGGAACATCTGTCTCACGAACATTTGTTTCAAGGCAAAACGTCTCATCGCGTTGCATCTGGCGTAGAGACGGCTTAGACATTTTGAATCGCAACAAGTTATAATTTTTCAATATAACACCAGTTTTAAGTGAACCTTCAAAGCTTTGAGTACAGTCTTTAGTTACCTATATACAAAAAAAAGTTATTTTGTGCAGTTGGATGACTATATGATATTAAATTTCTTTTATGTTTACTCCCAGTTTGGTTGATGATGTCTTGGCTGTGATGGTCTTTCAAAAGTAATGTTGTATATTTTTGTCGACTTTGCCCTCTTTATTCTTTGAATTTTAAATACTAGCTTCCATTACAATAAATACTATACTAAACTAAAATAGTTGTAACAAGCGTAATTTAATGGCACAAAAGCTGAATTCCGAGCACATATGCGCACAAAAGGAGCACTAACAAATGACATAAACAAAGTTCTATTTCGAAAATGTGGCGGGTACACTTGAACATCAATCTTGCTCGACACATTTAAATTGTTGCCGGGGGTGTTTAATGGTACAAAAGCTCAATTCCGGGCACATATGAGCACAAATGGAGCACTAACGAATGAAATAAACAAATTTATTTCTAAAATGTGGTGGGCTAACTTGAACATCAAGCTGGCCTTCTACGTTAAAATCCCAATGGTCTCTGCCCATTCCATCAACCCTGACAGGGTAAGGAAGGTCGCGTCCTTTTTACATGGGTGTGTCACCAGTTGGGTTTATCTGACCCTCTGCCTTGGCCCGGCATATTATGTTCTGATAGTCGGTATTGTCTCTACAACCGGTACATACAAAACAAGAAATTTCATGAACGAGACATTTAAATTGCATATTTGCAAGAATTAATTATGATACATTAATATAATTATTAACGATTATAAAGATGTTTTAAAAAACCAAGTTAATTTCAAATAACAACAGTTGGTAGGCTACTGAAATATAAAATAAAATAAAATTATCAAGGAACAAGAATAACAGTATTTATGATATATGATTAAAAATTAAGTAATTTTACCACATTTAAACTTCTTATACATTAAATATTATTCATATCTAATATATTTAAAATATTTAACTGTTCCCCTTATATGAATGTATAGTTAAACTAAATTTCACAAGGCGTGTATTAATCACAACTTGTGAATAGGGGGAATGCCAGGCCTCCACCGTGGTTCGGATTCCACGTTAAACTGTAGGTCATCCATTTCATCTCACAATCACCCTACCATTACACATTAGCGTAAGTGTGTATAGCCTGAATGGGTAGTAAGACGCGATGCTAATAATAATAATAATAATAAACTAAATTTCATCCCCATGCATTTATTACCTTAGCTTAACAAAGGAACACATAAAACATAAAATATAAAGTTTGACCCCTTACAACTTGTAAACAGTAGTTATTTTACATCATTAAATCACTATTTATAGCTTATAATTATACACTTGTTAAAAATTGTGCAATCAAATTTTAATTGTCGAATTAGTTTAACATATCTGGCCTACAGCAGACCTTGGAACCTAGACGTTAGTGACACTTTTATATCCAACCACCAAGCGCTGTAGTCGATATGGGAATATGAGAAGAAAACTAATATTAATGTTATTGTTTTACTGGTTTTTTAAGCGCCGCGTCTTACTACCCGTTCGGATTATGCGCTAATATACTAATTACGCTAATGGATTTAAGATTTAGAAAGGTTATATTTATAGGAAATATACCCGCAAATATTTGGAGGGAGAGGGGAAAACCAGTTTGGAAAAAAACACGTCCAATACACCCGACTGAGAGTCGAACCTCAATCTCCCCGTCATCGGTGATCTAGTCTTCTGCGTGACTAGCGCGTTAGACCATGTAGCCACCAAATTAGGTGTTTTATTGTTAATTTGATATGTTGTGTTAACATCCTTGGGATGGATTGAAATAAATGGTAAATTATGAAAAGGATGTATATTTCTCTATTGAAATCTTTCTAATTGAATAGTTGGAAAATTTGCACAAAATATCAAAAGAAAATGTTTTAAAAGGCCCTACATTTCACATTTACGAAAATGGAATATGTAGTCTAAACTATTATGGCCTACTGGTTATTTATTGTTCAATCCCCATTTAAAAGTTGTGATTTTAATGGTAAAGTAGTCAAAACAGTACTTTTGGTGAACCACTTCGGTGACCTCATGGTTTAAGGCGTCACTCATGCTATAGACTAGACTGGTTCGTGGTTCGATCTCGATCGAGTATACTGAGGTGGTTTTTCTTTAATGGTGTACTACTTAATCTCCACGCAAATGCGGGTATACTTACTCTAAATTCAATATTCCTCATCCGTAGCCCATTAACATAATTACTATTTCATAGGCGTACAACCCGAACGTGTAGTAAGACGTTGTGCAAAAAAAATATCTCTCTTTTGGTCCTACAATATTTTGATTCCCCCTGTATATCATATTATTCCCTTTGTATCCGTAAGCACCTAAATCCAATCACAAAAGAATAATAATTCCGACCCGGATTCCAATTTGTGAACCTACCGTGCAATTTTGTGGCCGGGACGAGGCAATTCCAGTCTGGCTCCCTGTGTTGCCTTCCCCCAATGTCTGCTTTACCGGCCATTACTAGAAATACAAACCTAATTTCAACATCGTGCGGCATCACAAGAATAATTGAGTACTTCCATTCAACATAATCAGAAGAATACGTCTGACTTCGTTTCAGTCTCCATTGCAGAGCATTTCAAAGATATGTTCGACCAAGGAGTATGTCACAAAACGATAATAATATACACGTAAGAGCACATTTTGTCTATTATTCTTTAAGAGCGATTTTTACTTGACTAAGCTACTGAACTATAGATCTTAGTAACAGACGGAGATAATGTTTTATTGGAATGGAATTCTTGTTTGTTGTTTACAAATGAGTCTATAATGGCAATGTCTTAGTGATCTTATTAGTATCTGAATGAAAGGGAAAAGAAGTTGGGGGCAAAGGGGTTAAGACACGGGTTATTGGTGTATCAAATTGGTACACTTCCATTTTTGACCGACTCAATGGGATTGATGTACATTCTTGAGGGTTTTTTTTTTAGCCTAGCCTGATTTAATGTCATAAGACTTTATGTCACATTATTTGTGATCTCCTAAATTTTAAAAATTAACTGAAAAAAAGATTAAAAGGATGCCTTTAAAAAAACAAAATAGTAAAAAAAAAAATGCAGAGAATGCATATTTTAATTTGTAAAAAATAGTGTGGAAAATTAAATTGTATTAAATTGTAAAAGGAAATATTATTTCTTTAGTAAAGACGTTTGTTTAATCAATGCATTATTTGATTAATACCCGATTCAGTGGTTGCGTGGATTAAACGTTATGTTTGCTTAGTTTTATTTGCCAGTGACGGTAGGTCAGGGGGTGGCCTGGTGGTCTAGGGGTAAGGTGTCAGACTTCTATGCTGGCGTCCGGGGTTCAATCCTCGGTCCCGGCATAGATTTATCTTATTACCAAACCCTTCCTTCACCTCTGACAAGACATCTTGTGAATGTGAGGAATGCCAGGCCTCCACCGTGGTTCGGATTCCACGTTAAACTGTAGGTCCTTCATTTCATCTCACAATCACCCTACCATTACACATTAGCGTAAGTGCGTATAACCCGAATGGGTAGTAAGACGCGGTGCTAATAATAATAATAATAATAATAATAATAATAATAGGTCAGGGATCAAATTCCTGGTGGGTGTACTGGAGGTTAATTTGTCCTAATTGATTCACGAAAACCTGGGTAAATTTCCTTTAAGAAACTACCTACCTAATCTCAACCTAATGGACGGATAGTAAGGTTAAGAAACTTTAAATAACTATCCCCCACTTTAGTGGCCACGTGGTCTAGTACGTTACTCTCGCAGTAGATTATACTGGTGGGGATGAGGGACGGGGAGAGCGAGGTTCGAATCCCGGTCAGGTGTAATGAGGATGGTTTTTCCAAAACTGGTTTTCCTCTCCCTCTTACTCCAAGCAAATGGGGTTACACTTACTCTAAATAAAACCTTCCAAATCCCTAAAACTATTAGCGTAATTAGTACATAAGTGTGTAATCCGAACGGGTAGTAAGACGCGGTGATAAAAAAATAAAACCCTATTCATATTACTTTTTGCCGTATTTTATATTGCTCCTTTCAACTTGTTCCGTATTGATTTACTTAAAACTAATCTTTTAATATTGAACTTATACCGTTTTTGCAACAGCACACCATCTTGTGGTTAGGATGGATAAACTCATCCACTCTGCTCTTCAAACCCTCCGTCTCCACAAGTCTATAACGATTTATTTTTACATTTATTATTTTGCTTCTTTACATTCATCCTCATGTCTTTTGTTTCATATTTTTGGTGTAGTGAAGAGAAGTCGATCTATCTATCTTTGATCCTTCATCGTACCTACAAATTGCGCGCAGTGATTGTCTTTGGTTTGATTGCAAAGTGAAGAGGTCATCCTGTGTGGTCTGTCGATTATTAGACATTCTCGCTGGCTCCCAGTGGGGGTATTAGTGGTGGATATGGGACCTTGTGACGTCATCATGAGGATAATGAGTTTAGATCAGAACAAAGATATAGAATAGTATTTCAATCAATGTTCTATGGCAGGCGTGTCACAATAGTTTGAACAAAAGAGACACATTGAAAATAGGAAATACTGAGAAAATTCAATATGGTCGCCATCTTAAGTTTAATTTGTAAACTATCCGCTTCAGTGGCAGAACGGTCTAAGGTGTCACCCTCGTGTTGGAATAGCCTCATGATGACAGGGAAATCAGGGTTTGAATCCTGGTCAGGTCTACTAGGGGATGGTTTTCCCTAAAAAAGTTTACCATTCTCCTTCTACGTAAATGAGGGTAGATGACCTATAAAATGCTTCCTTACTCATCCCTACCCCATTAGAGTAATTATCATACATGTGTATAACCTGAACAGGTAGTAAAATGCGTCGATAAAAAATAATTAAAATTATAATTATTATAAAAAGAAAACTAAGATCCAATTAAATTCCAAGACTGACCTGACCCTCTTTTCCCTAGATATATGCAAACTTTCATTTGCAGAAAGGGTGTGGATGTTATAGTTTAAGCCTTAAATCTTGTGTTGAAGTCATTTTTATAATAATTTATGACTTTATATGTGCCCGCAAAACTCGATCTCTTGGAGGTTTGTTCCTTTTCGTTAGAGAAAACAATCTGTTCACACACTTGGGTGCTGCCAAACACTGCACATATTTGGTACGCAAGTTTAACCATTTTGGAGAATAACGCTCTTGTTAGTAAAAGCTAAAGAATTAGGTAAGCTAAGCTCATTTGATAGATTTACCCAAACAATGAGCAATTACCAAATTTCATAATCCCAAATAGTGTGTTTCCTCAATGTTTATTATAATATGTACTGGTCCCCATTGGATGTTGTTTAACAAAGGGACCGCGGACCATTCATAATCCTGGATCGGGCTACATGTGGCCCGTGAGCTGCGAGTTTGACATGTAGGGTGCTGTAAGGACCAGAGTTCATATTTTTTTATTGCAAGTGGCGTTGCTGTATTATGTTTTTGATACTTTTGACCCGTATCGGTGGCTACAAGGTATTATGAGTCAGTCTTTAAACATAAAAACACGCCTGTGATTGGGTGAGGTCCGGGGGGGGTGGGGATGTTTAGTTTCTAATATTGTTTGGATGCGCTGAAGGTTTTTTCCCCCCAACATTTGATCCATCACTATGCTTTTACCATCCCTCCCCCCCCCTCTCTCTCTATCCACGCGAACGCTTGCTCACTTAATTTAAGCTACACTCTAATTTCCATAGTGAGCCCATTATTTTATTTCTACAAAAGTTACTAGAACTACTTTCGTGTGATTCAAAAAGCCATCTGTTCAGCAGCTGTCTCTTTTGAAAATAAAAAATTTTAATATAAAAATAAGATGGATAAATTATTATTTTTTATTCCAGTAACTTTCAATCAATATTGGGGGTCGAAAGTGGTCTTCCTATAAAATATAGGGTATACATTTCTACCTTTTATAATAATCCATGCGTAAAACGTAACTGTAAAAGGGGATCGATTTTGTAAATATTATTTTAATTTGTTTAGTTTGTTTGTTTACCAAGTCTTTGATTCCATTCTAGTTATACGAATACAATAGGTGACCTGATGGTCTAAGGGTAAGGTGTCAGACTTCTGTGCTGGGGGTGAGGAGTTCAAACCTCGGTCCCGGCACAGATTTATCTGATTGCCAAACCCTTCCTTCACCTCTGACAAGACGTGTATTAATCACAAGTTGTGAATGTGTTAAATTCCAGGCCTTTGCTATGGTTCGGATTCCACGTTAAACTGTAGGTTCTCCATTTCATATCAAAATCACCCTACCAATACACACTAGCGTAAGTGCTTATATATAGTCCTAACGGGCAGTAAGATGTGGTGCTAACAATAATAATATACGCATACATTAACTAAGCTAAATGAGTATGGCTGAGTAAAGAAGTATTATAGAATATATTTATTTGTATTTTCGTGGAGGGAGAGTGGAAAACCAAATAGGAACAACCCTCCTATGTACTAGTGATCGTAATTTTATTTTATTTTCCCATCACTAGCAATCCAGTTTAACATAAGAGGGGCGCCATTTTCTCATACCATTCAATCAGCAATGCATGTCTTATTTATAGCTATATACAGTTATTTTACTAGACATTAAAAAAATGTTGGCCTTTTCAATCCTTGTTAATTCGACAAAATACTCTACACGATAAAATTTCTCATGTTGAATGATTTCTCATTTCATGTAACCCGCAAAACTATCCCACATAAATAATTTTTTAACATGACATTCTAAAAGCTCGCCTTATAAGAAATCAAATAATGCCACTCGTTGTTGTTGTCGTAATACATATTATTTTTTCTCCCCCCATCTCAACTCTTCACTGCAATTACAGAACAACATCAACAAACGATGTCGAGAAAGGTCATCCCTAGAATACATGACATGGAACAAGTATAAGGATTCTTGTATACACTGATTAGTGAAAGTTAACAATACTGATGGTACATGATCCTCATTGAGGGTCTTCTACAATCGATCGTCTGGGAAACTACAGTAGCCCCATGGCTTCTTTGGTGCTGAGTGACAGCTCACAGCTGACAGATGATGGCTTTGAAAAGCTACCAGACCAAATTATGTACCCCTACACCGAACCATATGATCTGCAAAAACATTTGTTTAGCAACTGTCACTTCTGACAGTCAAAACTTAGCTATATACCTAAATGTTGACTGTTAGAAGTCAGCTGTGAGCTGTCAGTCAGCACCAAAGAATCTACGGGGCTACTGTACATTACATTTTCCACATAGTTAAAATAAAAAAAATAAGACACAACTAATAACCCTCTGTGGGATTATATTGCCCTTCATACACGTTAGAAACGTGGTCAATAGTTACAAAGGAAATGGCCTAGAGCACTCGTATTATGTAGAAAAAAAAAAGGAAAGTTAATCACTATAATTTCAGATTTATGTTTGTATCTAGCTCAATGAATTTGAGCTGTGAAAATACTTCCCTTGGATAAGACTACTTGCATCTTCATACGAAACACCTAATAAAATACAAAACCGTTACAATCTGACTCTCTGATACGATATTTGAGTATATGTTCGCATCTTTTTAGGTACAATTCAAAATCAACCAGTATGAAATAATAATCCATTATCTATTTTTTAATATATAAAATGACCCTTGTACATTTAAAATGTTAGAATCAAATGTTAAAAAGAAAATTATCTCAAATTTGTATATCTTATACCTCTTACCCACTGGTTCTCACAGATAAAAACTTTGTTTTAAAAAAAAAGGATTTTTGTTTCTTGAACATCGAACAATGTACAATCTTTGAAGAAAAAAACACTCGACGCATGCGTGATTTACAAACATTCTCTACATTTGGGAAGAGTCCTGCAGCCCACCACAACCTTGTGTTTATGTTTTGAGTATATTTGTGATGTATAAAATCATGACAGAAGAGAATGAAGTTGACTGTGAAAAGATAAATTATTATTATTATTATTATTAGCACCGCGTCTTACTACCCGTTCGGGTTATACGCACTTACGCTAATGTGTAATGGTAGGGTGATTGTGAGATGAAATGGAGGACCTACAGTTTAACGTAAGGTACGAGTTCTTATCCCAACCGGATTTACACTTCGTTTACACTCCGTCTATCCTGAAAGGTAACAGTATTAACTTAGCCGATAATATTATGACCTTGTAAGTAGGCTGCAACATAGTGTATATCGTAAAGGTAAGCTTGATACCTTTCAGGGCAAACAAATTGTCGGCCTAATCAGGTGTTTTTTTTGCTTCAAAACGATATACCACTCTTCCTCCACGTAAATGTAGGTACACATCCTTTACACAATAAACCCCTTATCTATGTTTCATTTTTGTAAATTAGTGGATATCATGAACGGATAGTAAGACACAGTGAACCAATATTGTGTCAATTTCCATACAAATAAAATTACTTCTTCATAATTGAATCCAAAGAGTAGACCTCTTGACCCGGATCATTGACGTCAACTCTTAAGTATTTTCTCCCCATAGCTAGATACTTCTGTTTGTGGTAAATAGATGATCGAATTTCGCTAAATAAAATGTAATTTGGTTTTAAAAATCAGCAAATGAAATTTCTATTTCAGCAAAAAATATTAAAAATACCAATTCATATTAAAGTGGTATTATTAGAAAATTGGCATGTTAATTTATCACTATTAAATTTAAAAATTTAAATACTTCTGATTTTAGTCAAAAAAAATATTACTGCCATAGAAACCAGGACAAACACATATTTTACTTCTTTACCAAATGGTATTTGGTTATGCTCATTATTAATTTCATTAAGGATACAACGCACTGTCGCAAAGTAGTTCTCTTTTTAAATTTGTTTTAAAATCATATCTTTCTTGACTTTAGACAATGGTATTTGGTTGAGGAAAATAAACTTTCTAGAACGATAAGTTTTATGGGTTACTGGAATGTTAAGAATGTTTTATATACATATAGTACAGTTGAAAATATTTTTTCTGGTAGTTTCATGAAAAAAAATAATCGTAAAGAGAGATTACGTCCGATACTTAATAAAATAAAAATATGTATTATTTTATCATTCTAATTGAAATTGATCTGCATATGAAAGGCAAAGTAGTCGACTTAGAGATAAGATACCATGTCTCGCGTGTATAAAATACATTTTTTAAATACTATTATAAATCTAAAGGAAATTTGGATAGTAATTTTAATATGCTAGTAAAATTTCGTCAAAACACGTTTCAAGAAATATTGTTGTTCCTACCTATTGCCTTTGTGCAGCGTTCTTCAACCTGTGTGCCACAAAATTTTAGCATTTTTTCCAATGATATTTGGGAGAAGTTCGAAAAGAAGCGATAAAAAATATTTGAGAAATGCAAATAAATAATGGTCAACCTTATTTTTAAAATTAATACAATGATTAGAATTTTAGCTATTGAACTTTCAAGCACATTCTTATTACTTGTTTAAAAAAAATTAAAACATCTCTCCTTAAAAGAAACGATGGTGTGCCTTGACATTTTTAATGCCATGTTTAGTGTACCGCGAGTTTAAAATATTTGGGCAGGGATGAATATTCGTTCCTGTTTTTCGGGGACAGTTCCCGAAATAAGACTTTTATTCTATATTGAACTAGTCCCTGATTTTGTCCCCGTGTGTGTACGTGTGTCATACCCCATTTGTGAATTTATCTAATTCATAAATCGGACCAATTTTTTACCATTATATGAACTGGCTTCTTCTCCTGACCATGATACGAACTGTGCAAAAAATAGTCAAGTTAATGACTTGTGCATCGCTTGTGCTGCCCAGTTCATGAACTGGCTATATAATGAACTGGGCAAAGCCAATCTTTATCCAATTCATGACATGGACTAGTTTTTTCCTGGTCCGTGAAATGGACAAGCAAAGAACAGGTTTAATTTTTAAGTAAATTTAACTTTTGATAATTTAAGAATTCAAGGTTAGGTTCAATTAGGTTAGTTTGGACTAATACAATATCAATAAACAAATTTCAGTTAAGATTGTAGTAGATAGTACAATAAGTTTCAGATCATGAACTGGGCAAGAGTTAATGCAAATTTTGACCAGTTTGGGAAATGGTCAAGTTAACAAGCCAGTTCGTAGAATGAGAAGAAAACTGCCCAACTCATGTAATGGGCAGTTTCACTTTTGGGATGTATATATTGTAACGATACTTATTTGGACCCCTCTCATATATTAAAAAAAAGTCATGGATGAAGTGCATTTTCTTTAAGTATTATATGTAAAATATCCTTTCAATACGTCATCCATGGAGAATCACATGCTTTTCAGAAATGATGTCAAAGGATTGCACCATTTAAACTTATTTTTTTTCTTTTAAAAAGAAACTCCGTAGTATTTACCAAAAAAAGCATGTGACGCTAGCTCCCTCTACCCAATAGGAAACTAGCCCTAACAACATCTTTCGTCAGGATTCTTTCTATTAGTTGGTTTTGACACTGATCGCGAGAGGTCCAAGAGGCAAGGGGTAGGTCATATATAAGCTGCTTGTGCGTATGAACACACACAGTGCCGGTGACATAAATCTACAGAATGTTGTAATAAAACAGTGCTGGTCGCATAAATATAGTAAAACAGTTAATTAACAGTGCCGGTAGCATAAATATAACAGTAGCAGTAATTCACAGTGCCACTAACTGAAACCCATAGAATACAGAGAAATAATCTGTAGTTCAACGAAAATTGTACCACATAAAATTATATATTCAGTGCCGAAGATAAAATCAATTTAATAAATCGTGTGCAACATTAAAGGTTTTATTTATTAAATTAAAATATAATAACGTACAGCAATAATTGGCGATTAATCACGGGGCTATAAATATCAATTATATAACAATACCGCAATTCCGTTACCGCTTTAATTAGTGCTCGATCATGGGGCAATTATCAGCTCACTTCAACTGGTGCCCATCACCAACACGTAACGTTTTAATCGACTCCCAACGCGAAGCAATTAATTCAATAACACTACAATATATATTATATATATTTCCATTTAATACAAAATGAGTTAAGGAAACCATTTGGGAACTGACCACACACTAGTTGATGGGGTGTTAGCTACCGGATTGTGGTTAGCGGTGCGGGGCGCTGGGCACGCACCACGAATCACACATGAGAGCGAGGCACGCAACGCCTGGAATGAGGAACTTCGGTTTCCCACGATCGTCGACACAACCACGAGGGAATTCTTCACAAGGGGTCATTTGAGAAACTTTGTTTTTTTTCTGACCCGTGCTCAGCGTCCTATGTTTTGTTGTTAACACCTCATCTTACTACCCGTTTGGGTTGTACTCATGTATACTAATTACGATATTATGTTATAAATAAATAAGGTTGAGTTTATAATATGTCTACCCTACCCGTATTTGCATGGAGAGAAAGAGGAAGAGAGGGGGGTGGGTGGAACCATTTAGGGAAAAAAACACCCTTAGTATACATATCCGGTATTCAAACCCCGATACCTCCATCATCATCAGTCCAGTCTATTGCGAGAGGGAATCCTTTAATCATTCATCCACCAAGACAGGTGTTAGTTTTCACTAATTGATTAGAATTAAAAAGGTAGAATTCCATAAGATTTGTACCCATATTTACGTAGTGGAAGAGTGAAACACCTCCTACGGCACACTCGCCAGAGATATGAATCCCGACCGCCCTTTCACAGGCTAAACACAAAAGATGAGTGAGTTTTTTTTATGCGTATGTTAGGTAGAAGTTTAC
Source organism: Timema douglasi (assembly GCA_901482245.1). Classification (NCBI taxonomy): domain Eukaryota; kingdom Metazoa; phylum Arthropoda; class Insecta; order Phasmatodea; family Timematidae; genus Timema; species Timema douglasi. The sequence goes on along the minus strand of CABEEJ010000025.1, from coordinate 205,776 downwards.
TTTAAGGAAGGGAACACAAGATAAGATCTTTGCATAATATGTTTGGACCAAATATACTAAATATTACCTCAGTAGATAAGTTTAGTTTAATTTTATAAACACAGTAATATAATCAGTTTTTTATATTTTTTTATGGGGATTGCGAATTTTGAAAAGGAATTTGTATCTTATTTCAAGAATTTTCTGTTAAAATGACGCCACACAAATGATAAATACAAGATAACTTAAAGTGTACAAGGAAGTAATAGATATAATTTATATATATTTCGTCCAAAATAAAAGTCTTTGCCATAAAAACTGTAAAAACATGTACCTTAACTAGCATTATCTTCCATCCCACACTAAATTATAATCACTAAGGCCATTGGCTACAGGTGATCTTAACATTCAAAGGGAGAATTTTAAGAAACTTTACTAGACTACATTCCATTAAACAGGCTCCCATCAATTAAAAATTTGGTCATCTAATGCCACTATTATTATTATTATATTATTAATATTATTATTACAGATAATCAACAACTGTTGATAAAACCATGTGAAGAACATTAAACTTTATGTTCTTACTGGAGCAATATTTGGTTTATTTTGGCTGCAGAAATGTTTTACTATAAAAACTGCAAAACCTTTCCTTTTCTCGCGTTGTCTACATTCACACCTTAAGAATGTTTAATATTTTCTAAAAGAAGAGCTTTGAGAAGCGGGAAACCTAATAAATAATAATAAATTATATGGCTGGTGAAAAAAATTAACAAGAATTAAAAAAAACTAATATGGTTTCATGTCAGAAATGTTCAAATTTGTGTAATTTAACGTGTATAAAGCGTTTTAATTACCTCCAAATAAGCTTTGCTTATCCTTGTGTATATAAAAACCTGAGAAGAATAACATTTTTATAATTACTATAATTATAAAGGTTGGTTTCATTTTTTTTACTTTGGTTTATTGTTATATATCTAAGAATGCAATCTTTTACTTGGGTGCTAGTTAAATGTGTTATTATTTATCTATTTCCACTTTGATTAAATATCGCACTAGTGAATGTAAATACTAGATTCAAATTTGGAAATACTGGTTTCCAATAAATGTATTTAAATATAAACACATGAGAGCGTTACTAAGTATTGTAAAAATATAATTTTAATGATAAATATTTGTGTACGGTATATATTGATTTTACATAATACTAATAGCTAGAAAAACCAGATATATTTATTTAATTTTAATTAAATGTGGCAATAGGCCTATTAATTTATCTAGAAGAATATGACCAAGCATAGGTGGATAAACCTACAATATATCTAGGTGGGATAAGAAGCCTGACCTTCCGAATCAGAGTCAAACACTTCAAACAACATTAACATTTTCTGATGAAAAAAAAAATTGCTAGTAATTAACAATAATATAATAATATTTAGCACCGCGTCTTACTACCCGTTCGGGTTATACGCTTAGTAATTAACAAAATCATTTGGAGGAATCGCTTTATAGATTAGCCTTTAGGCCTGTGTAGGTGATTTGTGGCCTAATCTTGAAATCGAGAACAAGTTGCGGTCCAGTGTTTTGAGAGACACGCATGAATTGCGGCCCACTCACTTGTGAGAGAGGTATGAATTGCGTCCACCTAATTAGCAGTGTTCAGATAGAAACTAACATCATCTCATGTCTACATCCCTCGTAATATCCAAACTTCTTCAGTTCTTATTGTTCAATGAATTTGGTAAAAATTTGAAGGTTTGTCAGGTTAGGTTAGGTTTGGTTAGGTCAACAGCCTGGACCATAATTTATACGTGGCTCCAAAAATGTGGGGCAGCCATTCAACTGTCTCCTTAGAGGTAGACAACTCGTACGGCCACAACTCACCTGCAGACCTTTAGGAAACACAATCTGATTGACATTTAAAACATAGCTATGGTCAAATTTTCAAAGAAAGGATATTTTTTAATGACACAATCAAATATTTTTGTGGCCAAAGTTGATATCATTTTACGATTCATTTGGATGTTATTATTTTATTTATTTATTCATGTGCTTATGCCAGTTCGGTTAGTAAGCATACCGTACTTAGACTAATGGTATAATTATGAGAAAGATACATTTTTAGAGAAAATGCCATCATTTTGAGGGGCAGGAAACCCATCCTCAGTATACCCGACCAGAATTCAAAACCCGATCTCCTCCTCAATGGAAATTCAGTCTAACACGAGAAAGATGAGATGCGATCACATATGTGGGTATTTTATTGGTGTTGTTTTATGAGTATTGATAAAATAGTATAAAATCAAATCTGCAGATCATATGAATTCGTGAACATAAATATAGAACAATTTTAGCGGTCAGGTCTAGTAATATTGAACTAAAGAGATATTAATATATATATTTTAATGGTCACCTCTGTGATCTGAAGGGAAGATCTCCTGGCTAAAGATCTAGAGGTCCCGGGTTTGATACCTTTATACTTTATACTAAGGTAAGGCTTTTAATTCTTTAAAAAGAAAATCATAAAACTTAAATCCGGGAGTCAAAAAATGTTTAACGTAAGTATTGCCTCCTTTTTCTCAGGTTTGCTAGTATATATTATTTTGTTTCACATATATTACGAGTTTTGAATAAATATCTTCATTTTTAAACAATGGAGTGAGAAAGTCCGTGCGGGGTTCCGTACCATTTATTCTTTATTTGCACAAAAAGGCATGAGTTCATAGCATTGTGTATAGAGAAGTTATAACTTAATCTTCAAAAGAAGTATCAGTTTTTAAAACAACCAGGTTATATTTCTATTTTGACATCGTGTAATCTTTCTAATTTAACGTTTTGTACCACAATTTAAACAAATTAAAATTACTATTTAAACATAATTTAAGATTTGCTTACTCTTCCCTGTGGTTTATTTTATATACTAGAAATAACAAATATACTTTATAGATTCCTCGTGCGAAGAACAAGTACATCAGCTAGTACTTGATTACCAAGCCTTACTTTAAATCGCCTTTAGTAATTATTATTAAGTATATTATCCTTTGAAAATTTCATATAATTTTAATGTATTTACATATAAGAAAATTGTTTAAATCGAAACACTGCTCCAACGCGCTCTTGCAGGCACCTTATAATAAAAATAATAAAAACAAGATTACACAAAAGATGCCGAAAATCCTTGCTGTGTCTAATGGTATTAAAGAGATGAGATCTCTTTGCTTTTGGTGAAGGTTTTTACTGAGGGTGGGAGAGGGACCAGAGGTGTATGAGGGGGGGGGGGAGGGAGAATTTGGAAGTCGAAGTTGAAGAAGATAAAACGGGTTCTTTGACTGACTGACAGATGTGATCCTAGGGCGTAACTCGGCCGTCAACGCTTTTCAGTCGGGAAGTATTGCGGGTGGAAACTGAATGAAACTAGAGAGAGTCAAATCTTTGGGCCGGTACATTTTAATTGTAGAAACCATTTAACTCACTGGAGAAAAAAATGAGAAATAATAAATGAACATTTATTTTGGTTTAGTTCTCATCATCCGAAAAACAATCAACTATCAATAGCGCGGAATGGTGACCTGGTGGTCTAGGGGTAAGGTGTCAGACTTCTGTGCTGGCGGCCGGGGTTCAATCCTCGTTCCCGGCACATATTTATCTGATTACCAAACCCTTCCTTCACCTCTCGACAAGACATCTTGTGAATGTGGGGAATGCCAGGTCTCCACCGTGGTTCGGATTCCACGTTAAACTGTAGGTCCTTCATTTCATCTNTACCATTACACATTAGCGTAAGTGCGTATAACCCGAACGGGTAGTAAGACGCGGTGCTAATAATAATAATAATAATAATAATAATAATAATAATAATAATAGCGCGGAATAATTAATTTTACCGCAAACTCGAAATTATATTGGCTAACCTTATATAAATTTTTAGGAGGAACTGTCTTCTGCACTGCGTCATAAAAGGAAAGGTTGAAGTAAATAGGAGCTTAGGAAGAAGGAGGATTAAGATATTGGATGACTTGAAGGAAAGAAGAAAATTCTGGGTGCTGAAGGATGAGGTGATAGGGTGAATTGGTGGTTTAAATTCACTGACAAAAAGAATAGACATGTTGTAAGACAGAACAACTAATAATATTAATAATTTAATTAATAATAATTTACGTCTGGTATAAGAAAGGTGTGTGGAAGAATTTGTAAGGTGGTTGACGATCCAAACTAAAGACCTTGCTTCGAATACCGGATTAGTCCAATATAGATGGTTTTTCACTTTGTGGTTCACGTTGATTCTTCTTTCTATGTTAACTTTGTTGAATCTATTATTAACTGATTTAAATACAACAAACCATTTACAGTCAAGTCTTTAAGTGCCCTTATTTTAAACGTACAAATAACAAACAGGAATGTTAAATTAAAATGACCCTATCCATTGACGCAGTGAACATGAAATATTTGACAAAGAAGCTAGGTTTGGAATTTACTATAACATATTATTATTATTATTATTATTAGTCCCGCGTCTTACTACCCATTCGGGTTATAAGTGCTTACGCTAATCTGTAATGGTAGGGTGATTGTGAGATGAAATGGAGGACCTACAGTTTAACGTGGAATCCGAACCACGGTGGAGCCCTGGCATTCCTCACATTCACAAGATGTATTGTCAGAGATGAAGGAAGGGTTTGGTAATCAGATAAATCTTTGCCGGGACCGAGGATTGAACCCCGGCCGCGAGCACAGAAGTCCGACACCTTACCCCTAGACCACCAGGTCACCTATAACATATTACTTGTAGGGAAGTTATGTTGAGGGGTTATATGTATACACACACCAATATGTCAAGTGGTGGTAGCTGACTACCTTCTAAACATAAGGTTAGTATTGTGCATTACAACTACAGTAGACCCATGGCTTCTTTGGTGCTGAGTGACAGCTCACAGCTGACAGCTGACGGCTTTGAAAAGTTACCAGACCAAATTATGTATCCTTACGCCAAACCATATGATCTGCAAAAACATGTGTTTAACAGCTGTCACTTCTGACAGTCAAAATTTAGGTATATACCTAAATGTTGACTGTCAGAAGTCAGCTGTGAGCTGTCAGTCAGCACCAAAGAAGTCACGGGGCTACTGTACAAGGAAATTCCTTCGTTCCTCACCACTGATGTGTTCATCACAGTTTTAAAATTTCTGTTCAATACGGAAGGGTAGTATAGTATGGTTCACCAGCAGGAAAAGTGACAACCCAATTACATTAAATCATATGCAAATTAAATAATATAATATTTAGCACTGAGTCTTATTACCCGTTCGGGTTATACGCTTTAAGTACTAATTACGCTAATGGGTTAGGAATTGGGAAGATTGAATTAAAGGAAGTGAACCCGCATTTGCGTGGAGGGAGAATGGAAAACCATTTAGGAAAAACCACCCCCAGTTCACCCGACCGAGATCCGAACCTTTATCTCCCCGTCCTCAGCAGTCGAGATCAACATGACAAGCGTGTTAGCCAACTACGCCACCGAGGTGGGTTGCAAATTAAAATTATGTAACATTTTACTAACGCTTTGTAAACTTGTTTTAAAGATAAATGTTAGATTTGAGGTGAAACGTTTTAGTTTTCCTCAACTAGACAGTGCATCCATGTATGGCCATAAAGGTATTTATTATAGTGAACACTGAATGACAAGACGGAAGTAGAATACAAACAGCTGTTTGGGCAAGAGTTTGTGACAAAAAAAATGTGATCCTGACAAGTGAATTGCAGTTTTTCGACACTAGTAAAAAAAGGCCTGGTGCTTTAAATGGCCCAGCTGTCAGCTATATAGTTCAGATTTAAAACAGATTTCCTTTATTTTGAAGCTTAAATTTAAAAAAAAGTATTTATAATATAATATAAATAAAACATTGAAATCATAAACAAAAACGCTACTTACTTTTACGAAACAGCAAGATTATTTTTTCTCCAACCTCATAAAGCTATATTATTTCTAATTTACTCTTATATTAATGGTAGGGTTAAAATTAATCAAAATATTACTTATAAAATACTCACCAATTCTTTAAACTAAATATTATTGCCCATTTTCAAAAAATTAAACATTTTATAAAAAATTTCACAACTAACCAAACAACTTGCTTCGGTGGAAGTATGGTCTAAGGAACCACTCTCGCAATAGAAGGATCTGCCGATGAGAGGAAGATCAGGTTTCGAATCTCGTTTGAGTGTACTGAGGGAGGTTTTTCCAAAACAGTTTTCCACTCTTCTCCCACGCAAATTTGGGTACACTTCCTCTCAATCCATCCTTATCCCCAAATCATTAGTGCAATTAGTATATATGCGTATAGCCTGAACATATATTACCGCAGAGTGCTAAACAAACAAGTAACCAAACTACCTTTAAATTAATTATTTTATAAAAATAAACTTCCAGTATTATTTATCATATACAATAGTTCCCAGACACCAAATATAAAAAATTTATAGCTATACTAAAAGAATTTCAAAATTTTCAACAATCAGTTACCAGAAAAATTACTAATACATAAATTTTTCAAATATATATATAATAATTTTTTTGAAAAAAACCCAACAAACCCTTACTTAATATTTAATACCTATTCTAATACCAATTGCTGGAACCTTTCCTAAAATATTTCAAATTTGTAAAAAAAAAAAGGTCATTATTAAACTAACATTAAACAATTCGTTCTTCGAAGAACAAGTATATATTTTTATTTGCCATATAAAACACTCCACATATATACATTTTAAAGCCCATAAATTAAGGTGTAAGGGTCGAATTCAAAAAATTATGCTGAACTATAGTCATATCTAATTATCAAGTTTAAACCGATTCCATAAAACTATTTAGGACCTAGGCCTAGTCACAGATGCACAGAAATGGGTACTTAATGTAAAATCCAATTTGTTTAGGTCCGTGGTCATGTTAAACTTAAAGATTCATAATAAACTTGAAATAAAATTTTTAACGTTTTCAAACTTTATCTTAATAAAATAGTAACTCAATTTGTAGTAAGATTATGAAAAAAAATTCTATATTGTAATGATAATGATTGTTAAATTATGATTACAGCATGTTCTTTTGTATGTGTTTAGTTATGTATATATATATATGTATATACTTTAAATGACGACCAACAGGTGATGCTGCAACAAATGAACCAGTTTACTCGTCTTTAACTTCTTGCTTTAACGCTAATAATATACATGCAACCTTCCCAAGGAGCCAAGGAAGGCGCGCAAATTACTGGCCACTTGGTGATGGCGACCTTGTGGACAACAGAGCGGAAAGTGGTGGAAGGGGGAGGGGGGGGGCAAGGAGAACAAGGCGAAGAAGATGATGACGATGATGATCATGACAATGATTATGAAGACGTGGTGTAGGTGGGATATGATTTAAGGTTTCTTGTCACCAGTCGTGTAAGGCGTAGGCTGGTAAATGAAACACTCGATTTGATTATCACGAAAACAGTTTTTTTTATACTCCTCATCTGGTAAACGGTCTACCGTTTTGGAAAGAGTTTCCCCCCCCNTTTTGGAAGGGTTTTCCCCCCCCCCCCAACTATTTTTCTTCTTGAAGAGTTTAGTGACGGGACATTTCGAACTGTTCTTTTCTTTTCCTTTTGTAGTTCGTGACAACTTATGGTAGTTTTTTTTACTGCGTGAATTATTTGGAATGAGTAATTTATTAAATTATATGTATTGTCATGGAAAACTAGGAATGGCCTTTTATTGAAAGTTAGATGAATAGTACGTCGGTTAAAACTTTATAAAAATATATAATCAAAACTATAGTGTTCCTTTTTATTAGTTGAACAAATTTCGTGATTTTTTTATATTTAAATTTTAAAGAATCTTTGTACAATTTTAGTAGGAATTTTAATTTACAAATGCTTTGTTCTTGATTTAGCTATGTGATACAAGCATTCGTACACACGTCAAATAAATTATATTCATCTTGAGAAATTAATAGACTGTGTTTATTGTTATAATACATAATACTAATTATATTCATATAAATATGTATGTATACATATTTCTAGAAATATAAAGGTTATATATATATATATATATATTTAATGAAAACAACCCGGAGGTTGGTTTGATGTGTTTTCCATACATCCGGAGCTGATCATGCATTCAGCCCTCGGCTGATTAGTGTTGTCCGCACCATCTGATAGAGCTCACATGTAAGCCTACTAGGGTAGTTCAGGGATTTTGGTGATGCCCAGTTGAATTTCAAACAGAATTTCTATGAGCAATCACAAAAGAACCTACCAATTTTGCCGAAAAGATATTTGTCCATACCTTCCAGGGTTCTTTTACATTTCACAATCGACTTGGGACCGACGGTTTTACTTCCCATGAGAAGGAAGTTGTGCTACGGATTATTATCGCTTAAGAAAAATCCGTTGACCTTGGCTGGATTTGAACCCATGAACATCAAGTCTGACAAGCACTTTACTTTAAGCTCACTGAGGTATATATTTATATAATATAGCTAGAATATCTATAAGGATATAAAGGAAAATATTGAATACATACTACCATTACACTGTATGCGGTAGATATCTTGCAATGCTCATGAATGACATACAAACTTTTAATTTTATTAATATTGATGCAAATTTTGTCTTTCGTTAATGAGATTTGCATAATAACTACCCCAAGAAGAGGTCTGAAATTTTAGAATTAATAGACCCTTTTAAAAAGCATATGCAGCTATAAACCTGAATTTTAATTTTTTTACTAGATTTTTTAAATTTATTAAAAAAACTGGGTCGAAAGAACTATTTTTTTTTCTGTATGTCTAAAGCAAAGTATAGCGTTACCTGGGGTAACCACGCAACGCCGGATATTTCTGCTATAACTAATCAAACACATCAATATCTAGTTAATGTATTATCACTATACAATATTTGCCGTGATTGAAACAAAATGTTTCTTAAATTTCAAAACGTACTAAAGTAGTGATAAAAGTATACCTACAAAAAGGGTTCCTATACATTTCATTAGCTTGTGTAGGTTCTGCAATGCTAGTCAAGTACAAAAGACAATTTAAAAATTGGACCACCAAGGGAACAGATTTTCTGCAAATCAAAGAATCGTTGCATTTTTATAACACTCAAAGGGTTTCCAAAAAGAAACTCCACTGTGTACCACACAAAATTTATCGTTTCTTTACCAAAAAAAGGCAGACATTTAATAAAAACTCTTGAGTTATGTTAAACGAAATAATTAACATTATTTCAAAAACATAATGGTAAAAAAGCATCATAGTCCACCAAAAAGTATAAATTAAATTAAATGCCCCGTTATATAATCTTATAAATAAAAGAGGAGCATCTAGATCCGCTGAATAACATAAAAATCAGCTCTCCACTTTCCACGCCTCAATTAAAAAAATATATTTACTAATATCTCGGAAACTGTTGGTTTTATAAAATATATTTGGACTATTTTTTTAATGGTTCTACAAATTTGCAAGAAAAGATTAGTTCATATCTCAAAATTTGCGTGGATTTTTTTAAAAATTGGACATATTCTTATATATATAAAGTACCCTCTTAAGAAATTTTACCCGAAGAATAAAAAGCACAATTTTGTTTGTAGTTCCAGATAAGGAATTTAATCAAAATCGTGATTTAGATAATAAAACATAAATGAATTATTATGATTAACTACAATTTAACCTAATCTAACAAAACTTAAATATCCATTCCTATACCAATAGATGACTTGGATAATCTATGATCGTTAGTATTTAAGCCTTTAAGCTAATTCCAAATTTTGAATCCGAATCCGAAGCTGGTTAAGATATGTAATTGTTCCAAGTTTTCCGAGACTTAATATATGGATGAATCGAATAGAATTCAAAATTTCATATCCAAATAGATTCCAAATTCGGATTAAATGGAATGTACTTCAGAATTCAAATCTTAAACTATTTTTTTATAATTTAACATCATATAGAAACCAACGTCAATACGTTACTAAAATATACTAAACAATTTCAACATTTTACGTAATTCAGAAAGCAAATAATTTACATTAGTGAATTAGGCTATAAACGAGGTTGTTATGGAATTAATTCTTTTATTGGTCTTAACTAAAAATATTTAATATAGCTTAATCTTCGATTTGTATTTAACAATTATATTTAATTATAAACTATTTGATTTGGTTTATATATTTTTTAAATCACTATAAACAATTCAAGTTGGATTGTATTCAAATAATTTTTGTTGTGAATATTATTATATACAAATTGTAAGTGTTTTAAAGCATAATATTCAATTAACAACGATTCTAGATAGTAATCTAAGACTCAGAATCGATTTGATCTAGTAGCCTAAGATTTGGAATAGATTCCAGCTATTAATATAAGATTCAGAATCGATTCGAGCTAGTAAGCTAAGATTTGGAATCGATTTTAGCTAGTAAGCTGAGATTTGGAATCGATTCAAGCTATAAAGCTAAGATTCGAAATCGATTCAAACTAGAGATTTAAAATTTGTAATCGATTCTATACATTAAACTATGATTTGAAATCGGTTAGAGCTAACAATATAAGATTCGGATGCTATTCTAAATTGAAAACTTTGTATTCACTCAGTATCATTGTTACATTACATAAATACATACTTAATCACGCCGTTCCCTATGGGGTAGGCAAGAAATAGTGCATATAACTAAAAAATAAAACTCCACACTTAATCCATCATCACTAACTTTCTACACACTTCCCTATCCTTACATACTTCCTTCGCTTCAACAACGTCCATACACAGAGTCATATATGCTCTTTCGTTCTTCAAATTCTTAATATTTCTCTTTTTCGCATATTCGCCTACAGCATTTGACCACGTGTTAAATGACATATCCCTTCCTTTTGATCCACACACTCTAATTTAATGTATTTGCTTCGTCACTCGATCCATACCAACCCTCTCAACACGCTCAAACCAACGCAAAACGATTCTTTTACATTTACCTTATGGATTCCCTTTCAAACTGCATTCCTTCAGCACCCATTCATTACTGACTTAGTCCATATGAGTTTTCACACACATATTTCTTAGATATCTCATTCCTACATTGCTGTATGGATGTGAAGCGTGGATTTGAGAGGATAAACACAAGAGAAAGGTAAGTACAGTACATATTAAAAAAGTTTTTTTTTATTATTGGTGTGGCTAGGATTCATTTAAAATATTCTACCAACAAAAATGGGTTTAGAAAGAAAATGGTAGATTAAATTTGTTAGTGTTAGGCAACAAATAGTATTAATTTATATCACGAAAGTATACTAACTATTAAATTGTAACAGAAAAATAAATTTTCAAATTAAAACTCAACCAAATTTATCTACATGATTTTAAAAACATATTCCAAGATACTCAAGTTCTTAAGAAAAGTTTGTAAACAATATATTTAATTACTTATCACTGCGTCTTAATACCCGCTAGGATTACAGGCTTGTGTACTCTAAGGGCTTAGGAATTGGTAAGGTTGAATATAGAGGAAGTGAGCCCGCATTTTCGTGGAGGGAGAGTGAAAACAATTTAGGGAAACCCACCTGAGGGAGATTTGAACCTCAATCTCCCCGTCCTCAGCAGACGAAACTAGCGCGTTATCTCACCACGCCACCGAGGCGGGTAAGCTGTTAAAAAAATTGAGGAGAAAACACTCTCAATACAGCCGACAGAGATTTGAACCCTGATCTTCTGGTCCTTGGCAGTACAATATGCTGTGAGAGCGACCACACAATAGCGCCATCACTAAACCCTGAAAGCGTCTAGCTAGCCAATAAATAAACGTAGTCCCTTGAGGCTACGGCAATTTAAAATGCCACACTAATCCGATAAAGCTCGCTAAATTGCAACATAGTTACTATCATTTCTTCAACAGTAAAATATGTAAGATAAATTCGTACCTTTATATATTTCGAAAAAAAACAACTAGTATGTTTATTATTCTAGATATACAAAATGTAAAAGAAAAAGAGTTGTATTGCTATTAAAGTTATCACTTGTTAAAGGTAAGAGCTGAGTAAGTTTCAAAAACATAATATCAAAACGTTTCAGTATTTTCAACCCATAAACTATACTTGAGGTGTAAATTATTTTCCTTCTATCGAACAAATCAGAGTAAATAGAAAATTAAAGAATGGTGTGAAACAGAATCTCTGATCACGACTCGACCATAACTTGCAACTACGAATCAGATTCAAAACCGAAAGGTACTTTGTAGAACCATAGAGCTCCAACTTTATGACAACACCTTTGTTGGTTGAAACTTAGAAGGAGTAAAGGTTAAAAAAGGTCCCATCCATTCGCTGTGGACTAGAAATGGTGCCATAATCCACACGCTAGAAGATTTAAAACAAAAAACAAATTTACACTATATATTAATAACCTTAAAATGCGTCTAATATGGATGTATAGCAATAGTTTTGATCAACTAATGAGTGAGAGTATTTTTAGAAAAATATTATATTGTTATCATTTTTAGCTTTCGTTACCATGTCTAACAAATAAGATATATAAGTTTTATACAATCTAGTACTGTATAGTAAACAATTACTACCCATTCGGGTTATACGCAATTACGCTAATGTGTAATGGTAGGGTGATTGTAAGATGAAATGGAGGACCTACAGTTCAACGTGGGATCCGAACCACGGTGAAGGCCTGGCATTCCACACATTCACTAGTTGTGATTAATACGTGTCTTGTCAGAGGTGAAGGAAGGGTTTGGTAATCAGATAAATCTGTGCCGGGACCGAGGATTAAACCCCGGACCCCCAACACAGAAGTGTGACACCTTACCACTAGACCACCAGGTCACCTCTGCTCTGCCTATAAAAGATTAAGTAAAACAAACGGCTGGCATTTTATTCTAATGACCATCACTCCTGGCTACTCATCTAGGGGTCTGAGATTCGATTCCACTTGGTACCATAGATTATTTTCCCGAAATAGAAACTGTTCCTATGGTCACTATGGTCTGATTAATTAGACTTAAGTTATGTTTAATATTGCCATTGGCTCCACTCTTTCATAATCACCATCATTACGTCATCTAATTGCGGGTGTGACGTGTAGACAGCCTCCAAGCTATACCTTGGGCAAAGTTACGTGCCCATAAATTAGCTCAAAAGTCTACATACATGGCGACCGAATTAGATACGGCATCTCTCACGCTCAAATATACCACACGTAAAAAAATACTACCCTTCATTAGAGTAGTAAAAACATTTAACTTTATATTATAAAAAATATTATTATTATTATTATTATTATTATTATTATTATTATTATTATTATTAGCACCGCGTATTACTAGCCGTTCGGGTTATATGCATACAAAAACTTATTTTGACTCATTTCAAATTTGATTTATTATATTCGTGACTTCAAACACACAGCTGTATCAGTGAACGCTTAGTATGAGGTGTTAGAATTCTCATCGACAAGACAAGTTTTCCGTTTAAGATGAGTCCGAGAGTCGAGTCCCGGCTGGGTACAATGATTTGTTACATTTCCGTGATGCAGTTGCACTTTCACCAATATAAAAGTTTTTTATTTACTTTATTTAAGTAAATATATAGATATACTTCCTATACTTCTTTTATTTACACATATTATTAGTGCCATGAAATTTGTAAAAAGCTCTCTGAACAAAACTAATCGTTTCTAAACTAACTAAAGTGTGAGCATGCCTTCCGGGTGGTCACATATCAATTAGTTCCGGTCACACTTATGCTATGCTATAAGAACATATCAAGATTTAGTGTGCAGTAAATTAGTTAAACTAGTTTCGCTAACTCGTAAACCAACTGTTCTTCGCAGAACTAAAACAATGTTTGTAAAAAAAAACACTCTGTATATAAATAATTGGCTATGCTATTAATACAGAAGCTTGTGAACTAGATGGTGAAGATAACTTGACGTAAAGTTGGAAGCTAAAAGCGGTAACTATAATCTTCAAAAGTCTTAGAAATAGTGGAAAGTAACAATCGACGCTAATTCATAATTATATGGACAACTAGTCTAGTTTCTAGAGCTATCGTCTCGGATAATCTTTCAACCTAATATAGATATAACCACTGCTCTCGCATTTAAAAAAAAATTCTAACCATAAAAAAACGCACCCAATTCATCACGCATGTATGTTACTTACAGCTACAATATTTAAACTTTCTTGAATTATTATATTTGTTGGGGGACCTCAAAGTTTATGAAACGAATGTTTAATTTGACGATAAATTACATTTATTTGTTAAAAATAAAAAATAAAAATAGATACGTATATATATATATATATATAGATCTTTGAAACTATTGGTTTTACTCAAAAATTAAAATAAATACTTTTTAACACAAATCACGCCCAAATTATTATTAAAGTGAAAACAAACAAAAAATAGTTTTTGTTTATGGAATATAATCCACATGAATGTCGTTAGTTTGATAAGAGTTTTATTCTGATGTTAGACGAAGCGAATACAAAATATTTGGGTCAATTCGTTGATATTTTTGTCCTGTACATAAATGTAGGCCTACAAACCAACTGCCCAGGGTAAACTTATTTTGCGTTTTTTGGCATCAAGATGGGGAACTTCAATTGGACTACCCATTTCATAGACATTAATAATTTCACTCTTATATTTTACAAAATTAAAGTTTATATGTGATTTGTAATATATATTCTTAAGCAGTTATGTTTATTAAATTTTTGCACACATTCAATAATGAAATGAAGTAGAAACGAACACACATAGAACTTCCCTGAAGCGTAGTGTTGAAGGTGTGCAATAAATATAATTTTGAAAAAAAATGTTTACAAAATAAGGAAAACACCACTGCATAAACTATACAATATAATTTTCAAATGAAAAACCTTATCGAACACTTTAACCGCTACTAACTCTAATCTAAACTAGCAATACGTTAGGTCATGTGATCTGAGGTTGTCATTTTTGAAAGATAATATCAATATGTATAAGATGGCACTAATATTAATAGTAAAATGTTATCAATGCTCACTGCTAGATAATAGGGATCCATTTTCTAAACGTTTCTTCCTACCAAATCCTAATGTAACTTAGCTAAGCCTAAAAAGGAACTTGTTTAATTACGCTCAAGACGACACCTTGTACTTATGCCCTGTGTTTTGCACAGAGTATAACCGCCATAAATACGCTACACACATACACTTTAACGGTTCCAATAAACTTTCGCATACTAGATATGTAATATTATTTATTATGAATAATTGGAAGTAATTAAAACTATTATAAAGAGCTTTAACGTATGACAATGGTGCCGACATTAATGCACTTGCCTGGCAGGTTACCACCTTGCACGCACGGCTATAAGTAGCAACAACAGGCTTTGATGTTTACCGACTTATGCTTACTTCCTCATATAAAGAAGGTTAATGACAGTAGTACAGAGATGCACCTACATCAAAGTGAAAGATAAACTATGATAAATTATCTCTCAACCCCCCCCTCCCCCTTCCAAGTGAATGTTGTTGGGATTCGAAACCTGACGTTCCCTTCCCCGTCAATATCGTCTATAGTGAGAGTGGAGCCTTATACCATATGACCACCGAGGTAAAATATGTTTAATATTTGAGTGACGATGCACCCCGCTTCAGTGGCTTTTGGTCTGAAGCGTCACTCTCATCTTAGACTTAACTGCTCATGACAGAAGGGTTGGGGTTTGAATCCCGGTCTGGTCTGCTGAGATTGGTTTCCCCTAAATTATTTCCAACCCTCCTTTCACTCAAGTGAAAGTAGACTAATTCTTAGGTCCTTCCTCATTCATTCCTACCCTATTAAATTAATTATCATATTAATGTGTAAAATCTGAACGAATAGTGAGACGTGATGAAAAATAGACGATGTTTAAATTTATTTGATATAATTTAGTTATAACTGAAGTTTGAGTCGAGCCACATTTGTTTATAGTCTTTACGGCGGTAACTGAAGATTCGGGCATTGATTACATACATTAATTTCTACAGGGGAGGCTTACTACTCTTCATGGCTATTATTTTCAATAATGGTGTACATATGAGGGAGGTAAAATTTCAGAGATAATGTGCCCGCATATTCGCGAAGGATATGGCAAAACCATATAGGGAAAAACCCACAACCAGTACATCCAGCTGGAATTTAAGCTATCTCCACGTCATTGGCGAACCAGAATAGATTAAATTGACGCCTTAGCCCGCGTTTCCGCCCAGGCAGGTCGTAAGAGTATAAAACGCAGCTATTGATTTCTTAAATCTAATTGGCAAAGCCCTTTAAAAAAATATAAGCTTTTATTTTCAGTAAAATTGGTAATGTTTTTATACGTTATTTAGTGTTATTTTATATTTTTGTGACAGTTACAGATCATGTAACTTGGCGTATGAACATGTGAAAGTAAATCTATTAACTCTACTAGCTTTCTGATGAAAATCAGACTGTACCTAACATTAAGTGTTAATCATAACCGTTTAAGTACCAAGTAAGTATATGGTGTTCCGAAAAAAAAATGTAGTTTATAAAATAAACGTCTAATTGATAGCGTTATCGGACTCGTGGTGTAGTGATCAAAGCCAGTGGCTGTTGAACTAGAAGTCCCGAGTTCGACTCACGGCTGTTACTGGGAGATTTTTATCTTGGAAGTGGGTATTATGGTCACGATGGTTTGGTTGGTTAGGTTTAAGATCTAGGTTAAGATCGTCATTGATTCCACACCGTCATATGCACTATCATGTTTCCTTTAGCTCATCGGGAAATGGAAAGCGCCTCAGCGGAAAGTATGTACGGTTGGTACATTCGAGCGTCCCTTCGGCAACGGTTCATTAGTACTGGCTAATCTTCCAATAAACTGAGCTACAAATTGATGTAGCATAGACACGTAAATATTATCATTAAGTAAATTGTGTTATGAAAACAATTTATTTTAGAAAATGTATACCTAATAGATTATTATTATTAGCACCGCGTCTTACTACCCGTTCGGGTTACACGCACTTACTAGTGCTAATGTGTAATGCTAGGGTGATTGTGAGATGAAATGAAGGACCTACAGTTTAACGTGGGATTCGAACCACGGTGGAGGCCTGGCATTCCACACATTCACAAGTTGTTATTAATACACGTCTTGTCAGAGGTGAAGGAAGGGTTTGATAATCATATAAATCTGTGCCGGGACTGAGGAGTGAACCCCGGACCCCCAGCACAGAAGTCTGACAACTTACCCCTAGATCGTACATTCAAATAATCGTAGACACGAAAAAGGTTTTTTTTTTCTCATTTTCAAAGTGGTTTGTAGTCTCATAAACGGTGGTTGACCGATAATGTAGTGTGGCCTTCTGTCGGGGGTGCGATGGAGCTACAATAGAAAGGAGTTGTTTGACCCATATTCATCCCCTCTTTTCTCAACCATCTACCCAGCCACGAGGCTTTTAGAAAACGTTTAGTTTATTGTATAGTTGGGTTCCGGTAAGATGGAACTATTAGAAACACGCTTCCGTGGTCTTCAAGACTACATGGGGCTTTTTGGGATGTTTGATGCAGCTTTTTCACATATTTGGTCAACTATGTAGCGTCATTGCTTTAAAATATATACTCGATCGTAATTTATTTTAATTAATAAAAAGTCACTATTCTTAAAGCATAATTTTGATCATTCTTTATATCCTTAAATCTTTAAATCTATTTATCTATATAACTATCTATGGTTGGTGAACTATCGTATACATTAAGAGTACCACCTTATGAGGGATCATTGACGTGGCATATGGCCTTACAATGCCAAAAAAAATTTGGCCATCCCTGGTCTAAGGCGTCACACACACAATAGACTGAACTGCCGATGATGGGTAGATCTGGATTTAGAATCTCGGTCGTGTCTATTAATTGTGGCTTTTCCTAAATGTGTTTACACTATCCCTGCACGCAAATGTGAGTAACCTTACTCTAAATTCAACCTACTTAATCTGAAACCCATGATAATAAATACTACATAGACGAATAGACTGAACGGTTAGTAAGTAGGTTTTTTAGTTACACTTTACAAGATACACTATTAACGATTTAACACAAGCAAAGATGTATAAGTTAAATTATAGGAAATTAACCGTCATAAGCGTTAAGAAGAATAGAGAATAATTAAACCACCACCTTAAATGCAGCCGTTCCATAATCTAGTCCCACTTTTTCCATCAATGGTATTTAAGTTCTTCTTTTTCTTTGGTCCACAGCTCTAAGTTGGTTGGCAGAAGCTCTATATTCTTCCCTTCTTCTTGCTTTCTCTTTCATTTATTGATAGTTTTTACAGTGAGTGCTATGCGAGTCTAATGACGCAAAACACCGAGCCATTGTTGCCGGTAATGATGAGCGTAGTGTGGTGAGACTGTACGGGCCCGGTTCTGTTCAAATGTCCAACGTTATCACATTCGTACTCTGTACCTCACATTTCTGACCACCCTTGCTCAGTTTCCCAACGTTATCGTCCTAGGACTGTGTTCTCGCCTCAATCTGTCCACCCCTGTTCACTTGTCCCACACTATCACTGGTTCCTATGGAACTCACGTGATGACTATGTCCACCCCTGTTCACTTGTCCCACACTATCACTGGTTCTTATGGAACTCACGTGATGACGATGTCCACCCCTGTTCACTTGTCCCACTACTATCACTGGTTCCTATGGAACTCACGTGATGACGATGTCCACCCCTGTTCACTTGTCCCACACTATCACTGGTTCCTATAAAACGCACGTGATGATGATGTCCACCCCTGTTCACTTGTCCAAAACTATCACCCCGCTGCACTAGTTTCTCGAAGACGCGCCTCTCCTTGTATCGTAAATACTTCCCTATCCCGTTATAGTCCTCCAAGGTGTAGCCGTAATGATAACCATACATTCCTCGGAGATGAGAGCTTAATAACACGTTCTCTTGTATCCTGATCAACATTCTGTCCCGTGGACGGTCAGCTGATGGTTGAGAGGGTAAGGGGGATGACCCTTGGGGGCAGCAGGGGACTAAATATCCGGCCATTGTTTCACAGGATTTAGGACGAGGCATCAGGAGTGCTCGACATTTTGTAAGGCCAATCATTCAAATTTGATCAAGGATATATACATAGATTTAATAAAACAATAACTCTTCTTAAAAACCATTCATATCCCACTCGTATTTGTATATATATAATAACTAGTATTTCTGTTAACAGTAAACCTTGCTCCTTCTAGTACAAAATTTCTAAGTAAATATTGTTAAAATTTTTGTAATGTTCTTATTACTACGGTTTCAAGATTTCCCTTTGGATTTAAAATTTAAATATTTCCTATAATTTTTCCTTGGATTTGAAGTTAGTGATCAAGCTTGACAGGAAAAAATTTAATTCTATATTTTAAAAGTTAATTATATTCATAAAGAATAATCGTTGTTCTAATGATTTATGACGTCACTCTCGCAATATATGTCAAACTTAAATATATATTCCTTAAGTACTCGCTCGATTGCTTATAATCATAAATTTAAATCACTTGAAATTATCTAATAAAAATTTGAATGATTGTCATATGAAATGGATAAAATGATCTAAAATTCTGGTACATAGTTTGTTCGACCAAGGTATAAAGAATTACCCAGCCAAATTTCGTCAAATTTTCTCGATCAATTTGACAGTTATCGCGTTACAAATATCCACACAAAAAGACAGATGAAATGACACGTTAAAACAGAACCCCGCTTTGCTCGATCAAATATAAAATACGTTACAACAGCTTTCATTTCAAAATTTGTATAAGTTTAAATTTAGTTTTTTTAATAATATACTTTAAATGGTTTTTTTTATTTAGTCTGGTAAAAATTATCTAAGTAAATAAAGTTTATTGTCAAACAATCAGATATGTCTGTCAAACCTTTTTTCACCCTAACCCTTATAATATTTCTTTTAAATTCTATACATCAAACCCACCTCGGTGGCGTAGTTGGCTAACGCGCTTGTCGTGTTGAGCTTCTCGACTGCTGAGGACGGGGAGATCGAGGTTCAAATCTGGATCTGGTGAACTGGGGGCGGTTTTTCCTAAATGATTTTCCACTCTCCCTCCACGCAAATGCGGGTTCACTTCCTCTAATTCAGCCTTCCCAATTCCTAATCCATTAAAGTAATTAGTACGTAAAGCGTATAACCCGAACGGGTAGTAAAACGTGTTATTAAATATTATTATTATTATTCCTTACATCAACTGTAGATTCACATTCCTGTATATTTTATAATAATTTTTTTTTTCCCTTATAAAATTTAATAAAGCTCGATTTACCACTAAGGTTATGATCCAGAAAATACATTTTATGATAATACGTGTTTATTATGAAGACTGAGAAGGAAAACCACATTTATACCAATTTAATCAAAGAAGGGTACAAGCTCAACGTCATATCTCAGTCGTCAACGCGTCTGCCAGATGAGTTGAGGTTCTCGGGCTAGATTTCAGGAACTGCTGAAACTGTTGGAGTGAAATGGGACCTCCTCTTTTCATAGTTGTGAACTGACGACCACGAAACTGGTTGTTGTGGTTTATTCTAGAGCTATTATTCTTTAATTTTTGTGCTGATATAAAATAAAATTGCATATAAATATTGTATCCCTTTTCTCTGAATATTATCAGTCATTCTTTGAATGATTACACTATGGCCCTATCTCATTAGCTACGCCATAGTGGAACTATGCAAGGTAAGATTTCTATCTTGCAGGGTAAATGAAGAGTACAGTAAATACCTATTGTAAAATAAATAAAAAACAGAGTAATAAAAATATTTTTTTGTGAAAAAAACATAAGTTAATTTACAAATTACTTGTAGGTTACTTTAAGGTGGCTGCCGAGTGGAGCGTTGAGGCGCTTGGAAACACATCCAAAAATACCACGTTATAATTATTATTTATCATCGCGTCTTACTACCTGTTCAAGTTATAGGCATATAATTTATATGTAAGGGTGAGGAAGGAGGGATTTTAGAGGTAGTCTACCCTCAGTAGACCCATCCAAGATTCAAACCCTGATCTCCCCGGAATTAGCAGGCCATTCTTATACGAGAGTGACGCCTTAGACCATTTCGGTCTTTAAAGCGGATCACCCGTTATTTAATAAAGGGTTTGTTTTCTCGAAGTATGACTCGAGCTATAATTGAGATAACAGGTATCAATATGTTACTAAAGAATAAACAAACCTTATATTTAAGGTCATGTAGGCATCCTAATATCTTCAAATACTCAAATCCTTAGGAATATTCTATATGTGGGTATTCAAGAAAATATTGGATTTGAGACTCGAAAAATATAATAACACTTTTGTTTTCTAATTTTGAATTGTAGTTTGTCTTAGATGTATAGTATTGCTTATTGGTGGTTCAGTCGCAACATAATTATTTGACAAACCTAATTACCAGACCCCAGATTATAAATTTAATGCTTTATTAATTTTATAGGGAGTGGACTATAGGATTTTATTAAAATATTTAGTTGCAACGTCTGTTTTATAATATTATTAGGCCTACAAATTTTTACTTCATCGCTATATTACAGGTAGAGAAAGTATTGTGATCGTCAAAAAGATCAAACTCGATATTTTGATGAATCTCGACGTTTCATGACCACCAGAATCCGAAAAATTTGTTTTTGAATTTCTGTCTGTCTGCCTGTCTATACCTCCAACTAGAGCCTAAACTATTTTACAGATCGGGCTAAAACCTTGTATCTAGGGTTTACATAGGGTTTCCCCAAGGGATGTTTGGGATTGGATATCTAATCCTAAAATTAAGGGTAGTTTGCATAAGGAAAAAAAGAGAAAATGTCGATTTTCTCAAAATCGGCTATAGCGATTTTGATTAAATTTCATTTCTAAACATTTGTAAATATTCTAAACAAAATGGATACCTCAATGTTTCGGCAAAATGACTTTAAAGGTTCTGGTCTGATGCGTAAATTCTCATTTTTAATCATGTCTCTTAAACTATTTTAGATATGAAATTACTTATCATTGTAAATGTGTATAACTATTTATATTACAAATATTTTATACCTAACAATTTTTTATAAAGCCAATAACTTTCAAGCTATACGCAACTATAAATATATATTTTTTAATTTTTCGCACATTAAAGATAAAGTATTGCGACCGCAAAAAAAAATCTAGCCTGAAATGTTGATGGATGTCAACGTCTCATAACCCCCAGAACCCTAAAAAGTGGTCTTTGCAATGCAGTCTGTTTATGTGTCTTTTTAATCCCAAAATTAAGAGTAGTTTGGTAAAAAGTGAAAAAAGAAACAATCGATTTTCTCAAAATCGACTCAAACTATTTTGATTAAAATTCGTATCTAGGTGTTGATTAAGATTATAAATAAACTGGCTATTTTCATTTTACCATGACAATGAATTTTAGGGTACTTTACAGAAGTGGAAATTTCCTTATTTATGCAGCTATTTAAGATACTAAATAGCCTATCATAGCAAATTTGGAGTAATATTAAAATATAAAAAACTTTTATTTGAACAATATCTTTATAAAACCAACAGTTTCTGAGATATTGGCAAATATATTAGTACAATATTGTGAACTTTAGTTGTAAAGAGATACTTCTTAAGTTTTAACGCAATAACTCTCTATTGCCATAGAGTAAAAAATAAGTAGGTCTCTCAAAAAGTGTATTTTCTCTTTCTTTCAACCTCTTTCAATCTCTATAATTTTAGATTCAATAGCTAATATTTACCTATTTTATTGGTCAATATTTATAAATGAGGAATTTAATATCAATGCAATTACCATATATGTGCAACCCCTAATAAAAATGTAGAAAATTTTAAACCGGAAGTTGACATTTTAATACGAAGTGTTAACCCTTGAGGATTCAATATCAATATTTTTACTTTCTCGCTACCTTACAGTTTTGTGATCGTCAAAAAAAAAAAAAATTGAATTCGAGATTTTAATTGATGCCGACGTCTCATGACCCCCTAATAATAAATAGTTGTTTTCGCAATGCCGTCTGTCTAACCCTAAAATTAATATCAGTTTTAGGTGACCTGGCGGTCTAGGGGTAAAGTGTCAGACTTCTGTGCTGGCGGCCGGGGTTCGATCCTCGGTCCCGGCACAGATTTATCTGATTATCAAACCCTTCCTTCACCTCTGACAAGACATCTTGTAAATGTGAGGAATGCCAGGCCTCCACCGTGGTTCGAATTCCACGTTAAACTGTAGGTCCTTCATTTCATCTCACAATCATCCTACCATTACGCATTAGCGTAAGTGCGTATAACCCGAACGGGTAGTAAGACGCGGTGCTAATAATAATAATTATTATTATTATAATATCAGTTTTCTAAAGGGTGTAAAGAGAAAAATTCCATTTTCTCAAAATCGGCTATAAAGATTTTATTTTTTTCATTTTAGACTCAATATTAAATAATTACCTATTTAATCGGTCAAAATTTATAAAACAGAAATTTAATAGCAATGCAATAACCATAACATATCCCCTATTAAAATGACGAAATTTTTAGCCGGAGGTTAAAATTTTAATAAGAAGTGTTGACCCTTGGGGACCCAATATCGATATTTTGTATTAATCCAACTATACAAATGAAGACGTTAATTCTTAAAAAATAAGATTATAAAATTTAAAACAAGAATAAAAAAAATGTCTTACGTATGTCTATCGCAATTTGTTCTCAGGTTTGCTAGTATATAATATATTACGAATTTTGAGTAAATATATCCATTTCTAAAAAATAGAGCGAGAAAGTTCGTAGGGAGTTCCGTACCATTTATTTAATTTTATGTTCATCATTTTCCTCAAGAATTGTATTAGAATTATAGATTCAGGATTCAGAGATAAAATTAATATTGGTGCTTGGATTCGTAAAAGTTGTATTCAACCAATCTTTTATTTTTATTTTTATAATTTAAAAAATCAAAAAAGGGGGGATCCAATCTCGTCATAAGAGATGTTTCACCCAATTTTGAGATCAAAGTAAATTTATAGACTAGTGATTTCCAACTACTTTTTTTTTTATGAACCTTTAAACTATTTCGTAAAATCTCTAGGAATCATCCGGTTGACATATTAGGTTCGTTTGGAGAAAGATAGCTCAGGCTAGGGATTGGTAGCGAACGTGCGGCAATGAACATTCGAGTACGTATTACCAAATAGTAAGTAAGGTGTAGGCCTAAATTATCAAATAGAATTGTAGACCTGTAGGGTTGGTAAATAATAATTAACTCATACTTTATAATAAAATATTTCAGGAGTATTTTTTTTTTTTGCCTATTTCTATTTACTAACCCCTGTCCCTCGTTACTGGAACTTGATTGGTCAATATTCTTACTAACCTAACTTTTAAATTATTACATACACTTTTTTTTAAATTTAATTTGAATATACGAGTTATCTTAACACTATCCACATTGTTCACGAATTATGGTAAGACCAATAAAAAGCAAGCTTTTGCAAATTCTCACATAACTCCGGACACCAGCTCACGTAAACCTGTTTGGGTAATCACTGGTCTAGACAGTCTAGTCTTATTCAAACAAAGTCATGTTCTAATAGGGTCACAACAGAAAACAGAAAATTAATTTTAGAATTTTTTAAAATGGTTTTGGATGCTTCAGAAATGTCATTTACATAATAAACACTACATTGTGAGAATATTTCCCTTAAATTAGGCTGTGCCTTTAAAATGTTTTATCCAAACAGCATTTCAGTGATTAAAATGTATATATTTATATATGGTTATGAAGACCTCTTGATTTTTAGTCAAAAATATGTTTTAGCTAGTCTTAAAAACTAAAAGTCTTAATTCATTCAGTTAGGTTTTTAAAACATCAATATTAAGGTAAATTAACATTTATAAATATTATAATTATAAATTATCAATGGTTGAAAATAAAAGTAAGCTGATATCTGATTTAATTTATCATGAACTATACGTATGCCTCGTTAGAACAACCGTTGCTCACAAATTTACGATAGTCTTCATTTTAATGTGACTTAATGAGCATAATTTGTAACATGCAATTTAGTCTCAAACTGGTTAAGCTCAACTATAATGGAATGTTCAAAATAAATATATACTTTAAATGTTAATTGACCAAGTAGCGGTTACTAAAATGTTATAAATAACATTTCACCCCATTAAATACGTTAGTTTTCTACCCTAACGTTGAGCTTACTTCAGCTTTTTATGGCAATAAATTTATATTCAAGTGTTGATAAAAAAAAAAGAAAAAGAGCAGCATACATGACGTTAAAGGTTATAATAACCTTTTCTATTATATGTAGGTCTTACGGGGTAACAGTTCAATAAAGAATGGATTTAATAATAAAACGAGCACTTACTTAAGGAATTACATTTATTATTTAAGACTATTTTAATAACCATGATACATCACGTATGGAAAGACAACTTAAGTATTGCTGTATCAGTGTGAACAAATGTTCTACCTGTTTCAGGTAAATATTACACACTGCTATAAAATAACCCGTTGTAATGTTCTTCACACCCAGACGGGAAAAACCGTAATAGAAAACAAAAACACTACATGATAAGATTTCAGTATTTCATGAACAATACAGTAAGCAGAAAAAAAATATTGGATATAAAGTGAAAAGAAAACGTTAGGACATCTCTTTAATTTTCATTTTACTTCTTCTTTTGTTGGAATATTCATGAAGACTACCCGAGGACAGAGCCATTACTTTCTTCGCACATGTGAAGTGACATAATGGATGATTGTCGACATGTAATAAAACGTTATTCGTTTGTTTGCAACCTAGTCTAAGGTAACACACTTGGGGACATTTCAAACGAGTGTGTGGGAAGTTCACGAGCTGCTGGGTGGTTATTAAAACCGAGATCATACTAAAGAATGTTTTAGTATTTCCATGAAATTAAAATAACAGCTCGGTATTTTAATTTCGTAGTTGTGAATATTAAGGGTGTCCCAAATTTTTAGGCGAATTAATCTCACAATGTGGTGTTTCTTATGGGAATGTCATTTCTGAAGTTTCAAAAACCACTAAAATCATCAAATCATAGTCTTAACACTTTTTTTGTTATGAGCAAATTACTTTATCAAGTTAAAATAAAGTCTAGTTCTATGTTTAAAATTGTTTACTATTATTTCAGAACTGTGATATTTCGCGTAAAACGTTTAAAAAAATGAGTTAACTTCATCTTTTTATAATTTTTATTAAATTATAGAAATCAAAATTTAAGGTATTTTATCCAAGAATGACATGTTGATATCTTTTGCCTCAATTTCGGCATAGACACTATTTAAAAATAACAAGCAACTGTTTTGGTTATGTCAGATTTTCAAACGTCCACAACACATTAATTCGCTTCGGTGGGCAGCATATTCAAGTGTTTTAAAACTATATTTATATGATTAATCACCTCTGACAAGACATCTTGTGAATGTGAGGAATGCCAGGCCCTCCACCGTGGTTCGGATTCCACGTTAAACTGTAGGTCCTCCTCCCTACCATTACACATCAGCGTAAGTGCGTATAACCCGAACGGGTAGTAAGACGCGGTGCTAATAATAATAATAATAATAATAATATATGTTTAATAGGAACTGTAGTTACTATAAATATATAAAAGCAAACCCAACTATGCTTTGTTCTATTTGATAAAAAATTGAAATAATATAGTTGGCCATAACAATATTATTTTTTATTTATCGTGAGATAATAAAGAAGGGACCCTTATAAATGATCCAACACATATCTACACGGTATTCAGACTTCATTAAACTTGAAAAGGTAAAACCAGCAGATGTATATGTACCTTAAGAGTTAAGTGTATCAATAAGATCAATACTTCTAAAGGGGCGAAGCAATAAATTCCCAATATTTACGGTTTGGTTGAGTGGGCCATGAGGGGCAGATAAGGATTCACTCGGCTGACTTCAATATATATATATCCTCACTTCTTCTTCCTCGCATTGTACGACACAGTACAAGGCTATGGGACAATGTTGGTCCAACAAGAAAATAAACTCCTTGGCAAACATTTTTAAAAGGCTAAGGAGAAATATAACAGTGTTGTAGTTTAGCCATGTGGTAGAGGGGAAGAATTATTGGCAAACGTCGAACTAAACGGCCGTTTATTGTTAACACCTTTCATGCGTAGCAAACTTAATATTAGGTCTATTATTATTTCTTCTCAGCAACTGTAGTGCATATAACCCCTCCTTATTTTTTTTTATTTACAGACGTACTTTCTTTGTTCGTATCTCTTTTATTTTTGGCATTTCTCTTTCCCCCCCTAGCCCCTCCCCCATTTATAATATTTTTCTTCCTTCATCCCGCATCGAGGACAAGTGGATTAAACGTCCAGATCGTCTATTTTGGTTAACCGTCAAGGAGGAGGTCTGGAATAAAATCCTAGTATTTTTCTAAATGGTTTTACACTCTTCTACCACGAAAATTCATGTACCATATATTTAAAAAAAAATCTATTTCCTCTAAATTTCACCTTCCTCATCGCTATCATAATGTTATGATTTAATCTGCAATTCCCAGATGGATGGATAATAATACGTTGTGGGAAAAACCACAGCTCTCCCTTTCGGTACTTTAAATATAGGCTACAATAATTAACATATTATAGGTTGATTAGAGATTAAATTATTTTCTACAGTTGAATTTTATTCTTAATTGTGTTTTACATAATTATTATGTTTACGGCCAAAAGTGTTTTTAATTTCACCAAAATAGAATTTCATTAAAAGCACTTATTTAACATTAAGCAAAACTTTTACTGGTCAACAAAAGTTTTAATAAAGGTCGGTTTAAACTAACTGCACTAATTAGGTATTGTGTACATTTAGCACAAAGAGGATGTATTCAAATTTTCAATCCTTAGTAATAATTTACTAAAAATATGCTTCTAGTCGATGTAGGACTATCAAATCAATTTATGGTCTGGATAAGTCAAATTTGTCTATAAAACCTATAGTTACAACTTTTACACTCATTAAAAGTAAAGCTTAACTTGGGATGGAAGGATACACTAGTATAGGTAAATATTTTTGAAGTTTTTATAAAAAAAAATATATTTTCAACAGTTTTATAAACAGTTCTTGAATAACTGTCATGGGCATTGCAAAATGTGAGATGAATTTTTTTTATCTTCAATTAAATAGTCAGGTGCAAATTCCAATGTGCTCATGACAAACATTCAAGAATCGTTCTAATAATATGTGTAGAAAATTAAACAAAACGCATCTACTTTAGCAATATTGTATTTGTTTTGGCCAAAAAAATTTTTTATGTAAAAAGTGTAAGATTAGTTATCATAACTGGCACTCCCTTCCATACCAACCTAAGTTTGACTCTCAATTTATTTTACTTTTCGTAAAAGCTAATTAATGTTAAACTATATTGTGATGTATTTTTGTCTGCTTTAAAGAAGAATATTTTATTAATAACTGAAAAAAAAATAGAAACATTTATCTAAACTTTGAATACTATAAAACAATGTGTTGTTTTAACTTATTTTATCTTTATTAGAAGCCCAGATCCATCTTTGGTAAGGGCTAGAGCAAGTTGCTACTTTCATTGATCTACCTCAGTCTTACTTATGGTTATGACAAATATTTGAAAATGGCACTGGTATGAACGATAATAGTAATAACATTCATTATACAGATAGTGCCTGTGATGAATGAAGTAAATGGAGGGTCAGTTGGTGTGTGCATTTCGGTTGGACTGGCTGGCAGACCGATGTGCAATAGTACCTTCTGGCTCAGTGAGGAAATCAACGGGAAACTACCTCACTCCTCATTTCCCTAGTACGCCTCTTCAGTGCTGCCCAGGCTTTACAGCTGACGATGGAACTGTTGAGGATCCAACCAACCTTCAAGCTGAGTACTATGCACACATTTTTATTAGCATGTTGTTTGTTCTGGGTATACTTATTTACATATAACTATTCATCACATGTGTATTATGCAATATAAATGATAATAAAAGTACAATTTACTCATAAAATTATTTAAAAAAACACTATTAGCTTTGGAATGGATAAATATATTTCAAGTAATATAGTATCATCATAAGCATAACCGTTCTTTTTTTTTGAGACGTTTATTCCAGTTTAGTTTGTTGATAATCATGACAGACTGGCCCAAAAAGCGTTATTACCAACTTAATTTCAATGTAAAAATTTTTTGTTTTAGCTTGAGTTTGAGGTCAATAAATTTAGTTCAGTAGACGCTTAAAAGCTCGCTTAGTTACTTTATAGGATTGAGCACTCAAAAGTCCATGGCCGCACTTACAAATGTATGCCATTTATCCTTATCTTGAATTAATTCCATCCAGTCCACCTCATCACAACCTATCTCTTTCAGGTACATTCTAATACTATCCTCCCATCTGAATTTGGGTCTTCCCAATGGTTTATTCCTATTGGTTTTACCAGTCAACAAGGTTCTAGAATCTCCCATTGGCGCTGCATGTCCTGCCCACCGTGATCAACAAGATTTGATTATCTTAACACTGTTTTGTAATGATTACAGGGTATGTAACTCATTATTATCCGTTTTTGGATCAAATATCTACCTAAGCACCCTGTTTTATAACATCCTAAATTTGATTTCATCATGTAGGCTAAGAGACCACGCTTCACACCCATAGAGAACAACCTGTAAAATTATTGTTTGTTTTTTTATATTAGGTTTTACATTTCTGGACAGCCGGCGAGATGACAACTTATTGACTAAGTAATAAAAAGAATTTCCAACTGTATTATTTTCCTAATTTCCAATCTAATATCGTTATTGCTGGTTAAAATGGTTCTTAAATATTTAAACTCATCAACCCTGTCATTTTATATGTTGGTCACGGTACTCTCTAAATTATCGTTCCCAATCTGTGTTCTTTGTGTGATTATATAATTATTCTTTTTAGCATTAACTTCTAATCTATATATTTATTTACTAGCCTACGATAAAATGTATGTATTTCTTGCAAGAGATTACTTATTTTTGCCTAACAAAGCTAAATTAAGTGCAGGTTTTAAAAACTGCATTGTACCGTTTAATGTCAACCCTTCCCTACTCTCTTGCATTATCCTAACAGCATACGCCAATGTTAGATTAAAATGTAGTAGGGAAAGTGCATCTCCTTGTTTCAAACCATTATGCTATGTACGTATTTCGAAAGTATCTGATAAGTGACATCCAACCAGTACCGTGCCACTCGTATCAGTCAATTAGCTTGACAAATTTTTTTTGGTATCCGGAACGTAACTAAAATTTCCTATAATTAATTTATTTTAAATGAATCGAAGGCCTTTTTTTTATAAAAAAATATCTGCATAGTAATAAGTTGAACCATCATATGTATTCGCACTCTTTTTTATAATATTGGCCGGATGATAAAAAATATGATCCGTTGTTGAACTATTTATTCGAAATCCATACTAATGAGTGATGATCCCATTTTATTTTTTCTGCGTCAATATCATCAAAATTATGTTGAATAAAATTTTAAAACATGTACGTACAGCAAACACACTTCAATATATTATGAATATGTATTACAATTTATTTAACATTTATTAAATATGTCAAGATTTATTAAAATAGTTTCACACTTTACAAAAGTTATTTTGTTATTTAAAAGTCTTGTTAAGTTATTTATTTTAAATACAAACTAAAATGAGCGATATTTAAATATTTTCCAAGGAACGTTTAAAATAAAGTTATTCAGTTAAACCTCCTAACAAACACGAGCACACATCACTTCAAAATTTCACTTATCTCCATATCCAATTAGTTTTGGAGTAATAAAAAAAAGAAGGTAACGTTACCATATTGTCGGGCAATGCCAAAACAGCTCCTCCCGGAAGGCTCTGACGTTTTTCAGACAAAAGCTCTTTGCGGTGATGAAAGTAAATCTCATTTGCATACATCTGGGTGAGACGTTGTTCAAGCTTACACAAACACACATACACATATACACACACGAGATATGTGACATATGAACCAAGAAACCTTAGGATTGACTTCGGCAGTAAATAGTATTCTACCATTTCGTCACGCCAGCCTAATTTGGAGGAGTTACAGTTAGCATAGGCAGTTCCTGGAAATTACTTTCACTAAAACATTAAGAAAGAAAGACTTTATCCTGTTCAGTATCTACTCATTTGTATCGGTGGTCACGCGGGCTATGGCATAAACATATTTTTCTCGTTTTTTATTTTTGGTGATGAGGAGGTAAGAGTTCGAAAACTGATCTGGGTTATTAAGGTTACTATTCCATTATAATTGTTTCTTTTGTCTCCATGAAAATGGGAATATTTTCACCCCAAATTATATTTTCCTTATCCTAACTCATACGTATAAATATGAGGATAGCCCTGAAGGGTATTAAGACACAGTGCTGTAAAAAAAATAATTACATCCGATTGTTTAAGGTAGGTCTTTGTGTGAAACGTGTTAATTAGCTGTCTTAAAGTTCACGGAGACATACGAGAAAAGTAAAATTTGGCTCTAATTTATTATATTATTGAGTACGGTACGCAATAAATTTAATGCTAATTATTTTGTTTTTCATACTATTAGTTTTTTTAGTAAACAAATTATTATTTTAACTGGTACGTTTTAACACCACCGTTATTATTGACTTAACCTGACATCTATGCACATACACATTTTAAATCAAATCAAAATAGTTTTATATAAATGATTTATTTAGTTGCACCTACAGATATAGGCCTACGCTATAATTTTGTAAAATGTATATTACCCCTCTCATAGATATAATCAATTCCTAACTTGAATTAAATATAATAGAAGAGTCCTATAAATACCCCCAAAAATAGGTCTAACAAATAACTACGTACACCAACAAATTGATTCCATAGAGTTTATATCAGGTCAAGATAGTGAATTTGTAGTTATTTTTATAGACCTTTTTCATAAAACTTTACAAACAATTTTTTGGACGCATAGAAGTTATTTATTTTTATAAAACTGAAAGTGTTTGATGGATGGAAACAACATAGTTTAGGAACGTGTTTGACTTCTTGAGTATCTATGTGTGACCGATTCCAGTTTAAATTCCTCGGACCTAGAGTAACATCATCAATTAAACCAAACTCCAAACAATCTCCCTTTCAATAAAATCCAAATTCTTAGAACAATTACATTAATTAATTCATTAAAATCAATCAACCTCCTCAGTCTCTATGCTACAATCTCACTGCCATAAGAAGGGCTCGAATACTAAAGAAGCTATTAGAAATGTATTTACTTATTCATACGTCAAACCATGTTTTTTTCAGCTTTATTTACGGGTAATGTTCAAAATCTGGATAGTGTATTTATTAGCCGGGAGATGTTAACAATCAACATTATCCAAGTACAGGGTATGAGGTCAGAAATAGAAATTAATTTATCTCATTTTTGACCTTATCCAGATAATTTCAACATTAGCCAACAAGACTTGGATAACATTGACTACTAGTTGTAAAACCAAGCCCGTGTGAATACGGATTATATTTTGGAACGTCATTTTGATCTCTGATATTGAATCATTATAAATGCCTCATTGTGATTCTTTCTTTTCCACTAACTTAAACTAAACAAACAAACATTTGAAATGCCTAATTTGATTCTTCCTTTTACACTAACTTAAACTAAACAAACAAACATTAGAAATACCTAATTTGATTCTTCCTTTTCCACTAACTTAAACTAAACAAACAAACATTTGAAATGCCTAATTTGATTCTTCCTTTTCCACTAACTTCTAAGCAAACATACATTTGAAATGCCTAATTTGATTCTTCCTTTTCCACTAACTTAAACTAAACAAACAAACATTTGAAATGCCTAATTTGATTCTTCCTTTTCCACTAACTTAAACTAAACAAACAAACATTTGAAATGCATTATTTGATTCTTCCTTTTCCACTAACCTAATATAAACAAACAAAACCTAAAATCATGTAATATAACCTAGCCAACCTAACTTAACCAACATAACCTAACCTAACCTAGCCTCAACCTAAAAATTTTGACAATATTCAAGTGCGGGTGGATAATGTCAATATTAACGGGTAAAACTTCGAAAAACATTATTTAATCACCTCTCATTTAACATTATCCATGTATTTTGGATAATTTCAACATTATCTGGATAATATCGACTTTATAAAAGTTTTAACTTTACCTGTAGCATATACATATTATAAATGCATATACAATAACACAAAAATAAGGTTGTATATTAAACCACCAATAAAATATATTTATATTTTCAAAAAGGCTCTTGCCATGAAAATTGGATTGCACAACTCTTGTCTCGTACAACATTAAGTGTCGTATAGTAATAAATTTGCACTTAAAGCGTGCATTTGATTGATCTCTATAACTATTTTAATAACCACCTCCTAATTACCGTCAGTAATATAGGCATATAATATGAATCACTTTAATGCGGTAGGAATGAGGAAATGCTTAACTGAAAGGAAATGGAATGTGAGTGAAAATTTATTTCAGGAAAAACCAATATACGAGGGATTGAAACCCAGAACTACCCATCAGCAGCAAACCGGATTAGATGAGGTTCAGATGATGGTTTAATCTTTGATTGGTTGATGTTTTGTTCCCTTTCAATCTCGTCAATACTCAACGCACGAACAAAATGAAACATCTTTGGAATCATCATGTTAGTTTGAAAATCGTACATATACCCTGATTTTGGTTGGAAGAGCAGTTTACAGGATTCAAACATATTTATTTGAGGTCAACATTGATAACATTTTACTATATTATTTGTGTCATTTTGTCTAGGTAATGATATCTATAAATAAATGTTAATGTGTGAATATACTAAATATATTTTAGTAAATGTCGCACCATTCTTCCAACCCCGTGGTGTAGTGGTCATTGTACCTGTCCACGAGTCGAGAATCCCCAGTTCGATTCCCTATTGGTACCGCGCTCATTTTTCCCTTTAAGGGTAACTATCCCAATGGTCACCAGGGATTGTTTAATTGGGCTTAAGTTAGGTTAAGATTCATACCAGCTCCACAAATTCATAATAACCATCATCAAATCATCTGAACGCGGGGTACGACGTGTGGGCAATGTTCTTTGCCACCAGAGAAACTAATAGTCCACATATATTGCGACCGAACCTTAATGTCATGTCCCTCCCGGTCACATACGCCATACAAAAAAAAAAA
>CABEEJ010000025.1:150149-161384 GCA_901482245.1 Timema douglasi | reverse complement strand
TATATATATATTAAAATTGAAAGTTAAGTGAAAGGTTAGATAATTGGCGATCTTAAAGATAAACATCTAAAAATAAAATAATAAACTTTTTTACAATCACACACACATTTTTTTAAGATTAGTTCCACAGATGATATCTTGAAAGTTCTGTAAACTACCTATTAATTATAATTAATAAGTATTATTATTATTATTATCGAATTTTACTACCTGTTCAAGTTAAACGCAAACATGACAAACTACCTTAATTGGGTAGGGATGAGGAAGGAAGCAATTTAGAGGTAATCTACCCGCACTTTCTTGGAAGGAGAGTGAGAAAACCACCTTCAGTAGACCCGAGCGGTATTCTAACTTCAATCTCCTCGTCATAAGGAGACCAGTTTGACACGAGAGTAAAGTCTTAGTCCGTTCAGCCACTTAGGGGTTACCTAACTATTAATATACTATCCATTTGTGTATTATCTATCTCTCTCTTTCTAAAAACATATATATTAATAAATATATATTTAAATATTCCTACAACAAAAACAGACTATGAGAAAGTATGCAGGATTTTGTAGTTTCATTTATTTTTGTTTTAAAATTAAGTCAAATTCATACATTTAATAGAGAGAGATAATGATACACAGATGGATGAATGTATTTTTTATAAATATACATTAGAGAGTGAGAGAAAGAAAAATTGATGCATAAATAGATGGATATAGGTATATATCAATATAATTGAAACATTAGGCTGTGAATATTCTTAGATCATGGAGTGCGTATACATTAAATATTGTAATTGATTTGAACTTCTGTAAGCAAAGGATCGTTTTTTTATTTACTCATTTCTTTATTTTGATATACCAATTTACACTGGCCAAAAATAAAGAGGTTGAAAGAAATGATGAACCAGCTGGTGGAGATAGGGAAAAGATATTGCATGGAAATCAGCATAGAAAAGTAAAAAGTAATGGTTATTTCAAAAAATGGGGAGCTGCTGAAAATCAAAATTGGAAATCAGTAGTTAGAAAACATAGAGCAGTTTAAGCACCTGGAAATTATGCTGACAAAGGAAATTAGATCGTGGATGCCCATGGCCAAGAACACTTTCAACAAGAAGAGTAAGTTGAATTTGGAACTGAGGAAGAAACTGATGAAATACTACATTTGGAACATCGCGCTGAATGATGAAGAAATTTGGACTCCTGGATTATAGAAAAGAGATACTTGAAGAGCTTTGAAATGTTGTTTTGGAGAAAATTTGAGAAGGATAGGTGGACAGACAGGGTGACAAATAAAGAAGTCCTAAGAAGAGTGGGTGGGACGAGAACAATTTTGGTGATGATTCTTCTTTACAAATCAAACTGGATCGGACACATCTTTAGGAGGAACTGTCTTTTGCATGACGTCTTAGAAGAAGAGGTTGAGGGAAAGAGCAGCTTAGGAAGAAAATGATTAAAATATTAGATGGATTGTAGGAAAGAAAACAAATCTGGGAGCTCTAGGAGGAGTCAAAGCACAGAGTGCATTGGCAGTCTAATTTAACTGTTATATTACAAAACAACTAATAATAATATAATAATATTAAGCTTGAAATTTCAAGCTCTAAATATTATTTTAACTGCGTCTACGTTACATTGTAATTCATTTAAACTAACGTAAGCTATAGATAATTTATTTTTGTATTTAATTCATTTCCCCGAAGAAAATATATATATATATATTTGAACGACCCATATCCAAAATAGTTTAAATTATATTTTATTCCCTTATTATTTAACATTATTTATAACCAGGAAGCTAGTGAACTATATCATTCTTTTGGGAGTTTTACTATATCATATAGAGAAGGTCACATAATCGTTAAAATATTCGACCAAAAGGTTAATTTAGAGTGGAGTTTGGCTTTGTGTGTAGCCCTGAACTCAAATAGAAGCTTTTAATAGTATGTCTGACCATCTACATGTACATGAATACAACCGAAATGGTTTAGTGAAATTGGTTCAATATATAGCTATATAAAAGAAAATAATTTTTTAAATAATATAAATTTATGACCATATATAGCCTGTTAGTAGTAGTTTCTTAGGAGAAAGGGAGTTCAGAATTCAGACAAGATGGAACTAACTTATTAAAATATATATTTAACTCAACTTAAAATACTTCCAACACCCCTTAAAAATCTCTCGTAGTATCGATTTTAATTACCTCACTCTTATTTTTGGCTACATTCACATACATTTAATTAATTATCATTGTCAAAACCTAATCAATAGATATTCTACTAATATGTTAAACATCATAAACACTGATTTTTAAAACTATTTGATATTTCGGTGTCTAATACGTTTTATGTTTATGATTGTACAGTTATTTATTTTTAATAGTAAAAAAATCATGAAGTCAGCCCTATACCGAAAGAGCATCTGCCGTCTGTTGGTGAAGATAGTGCCAACATTTGCTGATAGAGGGTGTAATGTGGTCAGCACAATATACCCTATGGCCATTAATCTCAGTTTTCTAGACTAGACCCACTACTTATTTATTCAAGTAGTTCCTCGTTGGTCCTCACAAGGCTGTTTGACCCCGTACCAGACTCGCTGCTTCACAGATCGAGCCAGGGATGTTTTGAATCTGTAGTCAAGAACTCTTACCACCAGACCATAGAGGTTGCCTTTACTGCTCGAATATAATGTAATAATTTATTCCTCGCCATTTTATGAATCTTAAGACCTCACAACATTAATAGTGATCTTGTCTCACCATGTTATATTTTTATTATTTAACAGCGTGCTTTTACTCACCATTAATTTTACTAACAGGCTTTAGGGGTCTGTATATTTTTATAATTGCATTAGTTTTAACATCTGATTTCCTATTATACTTTATAATTATCTCTTCTAACTAGGTGACCTGGAGGTCTAGGGGTAAGGTGTCAGACTTCTGTGCTAGCGGCCGGGGTTCAATCCTCGGTCGTGGCAAATATTTATCTGATTACCAAACCCTTCCTTCACCTCTGACAATACATCTTGTGAATGTGGGGAATGCCAGGCCTCCACCGTGGTTCGGATCCTACGTTAATCTGTAGGTCCTCTATTTCATCTCACAATCACCCTACCATTACACATTAGCGTAAGTGCGTATAACCCGAACGGGTAGTAAGACGCGGTGCTAATAATAATAATAATAATAATAATAATAATAATAATAATAATAATAAATCTTCTCACTAAAACTTTTCAAAACTCTTGAAATATGCTATCTTATGTGGGCATACCTATCGAAAAAATAGTGATTTTTTTAGAACTTATCAGCGTCAGGTGTCGAATTGTCTGGACTTCCAATGACTGGGAAATCGGGGTTCGAATACCTGTTGGGTGTGGGGCCTACTGAGGGTGGTTATTCCTACATGGTTTCAATATCTACCTTTACGCATATGTGGATATCCTTCCTCATCCTTAACACATTATCGTAGTAATTAATTATGAGGGTCCCCCGAATGGGTAGTAAGATTCGTTGCTAAAAAAATAGGATCCCAAATTAATTGTACGGTAGTTCACTTACAAGTGATTTTTAAAAATTCGATTTGAAAAAAAAAAAATGCTGTAACTATTTTGTTTCATATTAATTTAAAAGAAGTGTTTGAAAAAGTGAATAACAGTGTATGATATTATTTTGCAGAACAAATTATACAAGAGCAGTTAAGTGGTTATTTATTTTTGATCATATAAAACTTTTCTAAAATAGTTAAAATTATTTATTTCAAAATTGATATGTGGTGGTGATTTTAAATTTTAAATAACAATATATAGGCCTGCTTGTTTTTCGGATAGATACTAATGTAAGGTAATTTAAAAAATACTTTCTTTTTTTAAATTTGAAAATTTTCTATAGTGGTTCTGACGATTTTGTTATAAATGACAATCTAGGAAGAGCTTAACATTATAAATAAAACGGAATACTTATTTTTTGGAGATAAATCAATATTAGGGATGTTAACTAATACTTTATAATTTTTTTAAATATAAAATTGTTCGAAAATGACTATAATGGTTTTCTTTATAAAAGTTATCTGATGAATTGAAATGTTAATCAATGCTGAATACTTTACTTGTTTTTTTTGGATAAAGCTACATTTAAGATCGATTTACTAAAGCTGATTTTTGAAAATTTAAATATTCTTCAAATTGACTCTAACAAATTTGCTTAAAATTGATACCTTAAAAGGTAACAAAAGGAACAAAATAAGATTTTTGTTTTTCGGAGAGAAACTATTTACACGTCATTTATTTGATAGATGTTTTTTTTATTTTATTTTTATCTACAGACTA
The DNA here is from genome assembly GCA_901482245.1 of Timema douglasi. Classification (NCBI taxonomy): domain Eukaryota; kingdom Metazoa; phylum Arthropoda; class Insecta; order Phasmatodea; family Timematidae; genus Timema; species Timema douglasi. The sequence goes on along the minus strand of CABEEJ010000025.1, from coordinate 157,068 downwards.
TACGATAAATTATATTAGATTTAAAAATAAAAATGTAAGTCCTTTATTCCCGACTCTCAATGAGAACAAACACGTATTACTTTATTGATTTCAAAGCCAAATATATTAAGAATGTTTCAAAATCTGTTTATTTACTTCACTTAGTACCCTAAGAATGTATTAATTAAGGAATAATCTTAACTCATTTCAAGCACAATTTCAAGTTAACAAATTTCATATAATGTGTGTTCTTCTTTGTTAAAGAGAATAACCTTATTTCCACAGTAAGAAAGTTTAAACCCTCACAGGGAATGGAAGCCACAACCTACAGCTCGTTAGAAACACGCACTCCTACCATAGCCAAGTTTTTAGAACAGAGGGTAATAAAGAGGTTACGATCACGTTATTGATAATGAGATGGAATAAAACCATCCCCAAAGGCGATGTCTTTAGCTTCTGCGGGATATAATTATCATATATAAATATAAACAGGGTAATAATTGACACTTATACAACACATAAGCTCTATAAGAGATACTTAACACTCCAGTTTCTGATCCAGACACATTTATGTTCTAAATGCTAAATACAGAACTTTTAGTTCAGTACACAATAAATAAAGACACATGTTATATAACCACTTAATCATACTTCTAAATGGAGCTATTCGATAAATAACTAGTCTTGTTAATTATGTTATATTGCTATACTTTAGATATTAGTAGCTGAATAATCTAAAGTGCATTCGTTCATTCGACAAACTATTTCAAGGATGAATGCAGTGGGATCACCACGAGATGTACGGTACAGCCCGATTCTCATAGAAAGAGGTTTTTATGACAGGAAAGTTGTTATATCTACTTACATGTATCCATAAGTCAGTTCATGTTATTCTTAGAAGTCCCTGTTGATAAACGTTATAGTAAATTTTTATTTGTATTTATTTATTTGGGGTATTTAGCGTGAACTTTATGAACCGACTGATTATATCAGTACACTAGAATTTCTTTGAGTGTGGGCGAAAGAACTTACAAATGCTGCCAGGAAAAGTATTTTAAAATACCTTCTAGGGTTATTTTACCTGCAACAATCGACACGGGACCGATGGCTATTCTTTCGCTCCAATGGAAACTGAGCTGTGCTTCTAATTTGTATCGCTCAAGAAAAATCCGTCAACCCTAGCTGGGTTTGGACAAACGATCATCGAATCTAGACACGAGTATTTTCCCCCAAGATCACCGAGGTCGATCTAAATATTATAAAAATATATAAAATTACACTAATATTATAGTAAGGTGTTATTAATTTTTGCCAAAAGAATTTGGTTTGTATTTCTATAAACGGCCTTTTAAATGAAAACTAGACTTTATATGAACGTTATTAAATCTAGTGTTGAGCTCGACAGCTGAGGACGGGGAGATCGAGTTTCGAATCTCGGTCGGGTGAACTGGGGGAGGTTTTTCCTTAATGGTTTTCCACTCTCCCTCCACGCAAATGCGGGTTCACTTCCTCTAATTCAACCTTTACACTCTCTCTCCACGCAAATGCGGGTTCACTTCCTCTGATTCAACCTTCCCAATTCCTAATATATTAGCGTAATTAGTACTTAAAAAGCGTATAACCCGAACGGGTAGTAAGACGCGGTTATAAATATTATTATTATTATTATTATTATTATTAAATCTAGGCGTGTTACAGGGTAAAGTACTAAGAAGCGTTGCAGACATTTATAAATATCGTCAGAATACGGTAAGAAATTTTTGCCTACATTTTTGTGAAAACAAAATTAAAAATTATCAAACTTAATACATAATTTAGGATTTTTAAACGTCTACAGCGCTTTTCAATTTTCTACCATGTGGCATCCTCAACAATTATTGCTTTAATAAATTAATACGTGACATTATGTGTTCTGCAGCTGCAACAGTTGAAAGCGTGTTTTAATTCCGATTAAATAAAAATTTTATAAATACGAATATTGTAAACGAAATAAATATTATATAATTTAAACCTACCACTTTATTGCAACTGCAATGTAGTTATTCTCTCACTTGTAAAAACGAATTGACTGGGAAGAATCGCTCATATCTAAAAAAAACGTATTTAGTCTAATTTTAGGAATAAAATTACATTAAATATTTGTTTCCCTTTAGAATAGTAAAATAATTGCATATCTATTTATGTTTAGTAAAAATATAGTTTTATTTTCTAGGTGGAAGAATATATAAAAACCATTTTTGCTTTAACTCATTTTGTAAGGTGTTTTCATCTAGTCTTCTGTTTTGAAATATTAATATAATATTCAAGATATTCTATCAAATATTCACACGAAAAACATGAGACTTTCAACTTTAATAACTGTTAGATAATTTTTCCAACATTATCACATCTAAATTTATTTCATACTAGGTGTTAGCCTTGTCTATGACAGGCTCAATTTTGAATTTTATGTGAAGTCTTCTCCCCTCTTTGTTTAAAAAAAATAATCTAATTTTAGGTTTTTCAAAATAAGAGGTAGCTTGATTTGTTCCATGTCCATGCCAGGTTATCAGGACCTATTTTTTTTAAAGGCTCAGATTTTTCTTATAAAAATGGAATGCTCCATATGTTAAAGCTATATCAATAGCTTTAGTCACATGATTGAGGTGTGTAATGCACCCATGGGCCAACCCCTTGCAAAAAAAAAAAAAGTTTAAATGAATTTTGAGGGTAACTACAACACTTAAGTGATCAGTATGTGAGGTTTCAGCTTGTTACTTTAAGGGAAAATTTGAGAAAAACTTTGAACAGATAAACAGACGCCACCTGATCTTTATTATTTTAGATATGCTTTGGGGAAGCAAAAATTTTTATTTATTCTTTCGATAAAACCAAGAGCTATTCATCGGTATACCAAACCCTTCCTTCACCTCTGACAAGACATTCTTGTGAATGTGGGGAATGCCAGGCCTCCACCGTGGTTCGGATTCCGCGTTAAACTGTAGGTCCTCCATTTCATCTCACTATCACCCTACCATCACACATTATCGTAATTGCGTACAACCCGAACGGGTAGTAAGACGCGGTGCTAATAATAATCATAATAATATTCATCGGTAATTAACCATCTTCTGATGAGCATCCCAAAGATATTGTAACACTGCGAAAAATATTATACACAGGAATGAAAGAAGAAATCAAATAGGTATGGCCTTAAACTAATGACTATTGACGGTTGCGTCCCCTTTCCCCGACACACGATCTAGTTAAATTGACTTGACGCTATTCAGAGAAGACAGATAGGTCGGTTTGCAGGTTAGGGAGGGAGACCCACAATGACCCTGGCTTAAAATTGGGTTAGGGATAAGTGGAATAAAATGTGGTCTCAAGAAAGTCATCCGTCATTTCAGCAGTCACCACGTTTATTTTTTATTTTTTCAGACATGACAAAATTGATAATAGTTCCTTATCCATCATAACTATAAAGTAATTTTGTGTACCCTTTTCTTCGACACAAGTTCCAGCTACTGTTAAAAGTCACAAGGAAATGTCGGTTGTATAAATCATTTTAAAACGAATGTTTGCTCACACTAGTGCACGTCTAGTCAAACAATCATTTGCTGATACTTCTTAAGATGCGGGCAACTCGAGAAAAGTTAATTGTTTTTGCAGTTTTTGTAGCATAACTATTTTTTGGTCAAAATAAATCAAATATGGCTTCTGTACGAACATAGAGTTTAATTTTATTCCCATGGTGATCACAACAGTGGTTTAATATACGTCATGAGAATAGTGGCATTTTCTAAAAACCTATTATTTTGAGATTTTTTTGGTACTCACTTCTTTAATTATAAGTCCACGTGGATATTTTGCTGCCTATAATAGATTAAAATGAGTCTTCAACCCTAAGTTTGGTCCTGATTTGATTCCCATACATCCGGAGCTCGACATGCACTCAGCCCTTCAGCTAGTTAGTGATACCCTCACCATCTGGGAGAAGGCACATGCCCTGGGGAAGCCCGCACTGGAACTATACGAACATGCGATAAAGAGCCTACAAGTCTACATATTTTGCCGGAAAAGTATTTTTGCATACCTACCAGGTATATTCTTAGTGCTACAATTGATCAACCTGGGACCAATGGGTATTACTTCCCCTCCGAAAGAAGGTGTGCTATGGATTTCCATTTTTCGGTAAAAATCAGTCGACCTCGGCTGGGTTTGACTCCATAACCATCGGGTCCTGAGGCAAGCACTTTATCCCGTTAGTTATAAACTCTGAGTAGTTGCAGCATATAGTTTTAAAATCTATTCGTTTATGCAAGCATTCGCAAGCTACACTTGCTAGTTTGTAAACTATTACTGATATTAATTTTGGTATAAAACTTGTTTCGTTGGCTGCATGGTCTAAGGCATCACGCTTGCAATAGACTAGACTGCCGATGATGAGAAGATTGGTGTTTGATTTCCGTCGAGTGTATTGAGGGTAATTTTCAATAAGTAGTTTTCCAATCTCACTCCATGCAAGTGCAGGTACACTTCCTCTAACCTCATCCTTAATCATCCCTAGCATATTAGAGTAAATAGTACATAGGCATACAGCTCGAATGGGTAGTAAGACACAGTGCTTTTTTTTGTATGAATGCATAAAAGGTGACCTGCTGGTCTAGGGGTAAGGTGTCAGATTTCTGTGCTGGGGTCCGGAGTTCAACCCTCTGTCCCGGCACAGATTTATCTAATCACCAAACCCTTACTTCACCTCTGACAAGACATCTTGTGAATGTGAGGAATGCCAGGTCTCCACCATGGTTCGAATCCCACGTTAAACTGTAGGTCCTCCATTTCATCTCACATATCACCCTACCATTACACATTAGCGTAAGTGCGTATAGCCCTAACGGGTAGTAAGACGTGGTGCTAATAATAATAATAATAATAATAATGAATGCCTAAATATTGTTCCCAAGTCATAGTTAAGCTGAAGAGATCTCTCACCACGGCACTGATGATGACGTATTTAGAGACCTAGAGTAAAGTAGATCAGTTTAAACTGTGGTGTATCAGCCCATGTTGACTGTTCTTACTATAGTCCGGAAACGCACACACAGACTCTCTGTTCATTCACGTTTACCGTTGTGAAACTTTTTTTTCGCCGTGTTCTGCCGTATGTAGGTAGAGGGTACGCCTGACCGGAGCTGATTGTATGTACAATGGCCAGTAGAAAGTGACATCGTCCTCAAACCAAACAACAGTTCACACTATCTCACAGCGTTCGGGTGCACTACTGGGTTACTACACGCGCGCTCACCTCTTTACGGTCGGTCGCGTGCGAAGCTTGATTCTGTTTCTACAGGTAGCGGTCATAGAGATCTCTACTTCAAAACGGGAGGTCCTAGGACTTACAGTAGCCCCATGACTTCTTTGGTGCTCACCGACAGCTCACAGCTGAATTCTAACAGTCAACATTTAGGTATATACCTAAATTTTGACTGTCAAAAGTGACAGCTGCTAAACACATGTTGTTGCAGATCATCTGGTTCGGCGTAGGGATACGTAATTTGGTCTGGTAACTTTTTAAAGCTATCAACTGTCAGCTGTGAGCTGTCAGTAAGCATCAAAGAAAACCATGGGGCAACTGTAGATCCACACGGACTAAAACGGATTTGCTTTTTCGATTTCACGTGCGGTTTTTTTTAAATGTCCCCTCCCTCGCAATACTATTTAAGATTGTATTATTTTTTTAATCGTATGCCATCAGGGATTATCGGCTAGACATGCCTGGTCTTCTACTGGCATTGGCAGATATGTGACCGTTTTCTGAGGTTGGGCCACCATGTAGGTGCGGTTACTTCGGCCCGATGAGATTTGATGGTAATTATGATGATTATGTGGTACCAATGGAACCTAGCTTATGCTTGATTATCCAGACCATGTTAACCATATGAAAAAATTCCCTTTGACCTGCTTTGGTGCCCGCATGGTCTAAGGCGTCATTATTACGTTAAACTAGACTGCCGATGATATGGATATCGGGGTTTGAATACTGGATGGGTTTATTGAGGGTGTTTTTTACTAATTTGTTTTACACTCTCCTCCACGCAAATGTGTGTGCAGTTATTCTAAAATCAACCTTCCTCATCCCTACATCATTAGCGTAATTAGTAAATATGCGTATAGCTTGGACAGGTAGTAAGTAGTAAGACAAAGTGCTAAAAAGACACCTTACTTAAAAATATATATCATACCACAATGAATCGAACCAGGGACCTCTAGAGTAGTAGCCAGTAATACTATCCACTAGCCCAAGAAACCGGTTATTTTATTGTTTAATTTGCCTACATTCATGTGTATAATGTTGTGTTTTGTATTTAGATTGCTCAGATAACATTGTTTTAGTTTGGAGAAAGCTAACGATTGTACAATTAATTTACCCACTTCGGTGGTCGCATGGCCTATGGCATCACTCTTGCAATACACTAGACTGCCTATACTGGAGAGATCAGCGTTCGATCTCTGTCGGGTGCATTGAGGGTGTTTTCCCCCCTAATTGGTTTTCAACTCTCCCACCAAGCAAATTTGGGTGTACTTTCTCTAGATTAAACGTTCCTAATCCCTAACGCATTATTGTAACTAGTACATAGGCATACAACCCGAACGGGTAGTGAGACGCGGTACTACAAAAAATGCATTTAATTTCAATTTTGATGAATAGCGAAGCTTGGGAGATTGTAATTAAAGTCTTTTCAGCGTAGGAATTGTTTTCTGAAAGGCCTTTTTCCATACCAGAACTCTATTATATAGTAGGATATTAGTAGGAAAAAAGACCTTTAAGAAAGTAATTATTACCATGAATGGAGTATATATATGTAGACACATATATAGGTTACGAATATAGCCGCATAAAGTGTAATATTCGTAAATTTAAAAAAAAAATGAAAAAGTGTTTTATTTTCTTGTCTGG
>CABEEJ010000025.1:135465-150092 GCA_901482245.1 Timema douglasi | reverse complement strand
TTTTTTTTTTTTTTTTAGATTTACGAATATAGTTTTAGTTATCAGAAACCCGATTCAGTGACCAAATGGTCTAAATGGCACCATTCTCATATTTTTCTGGCCTGCTGAAAATAAGGAGTTCGGTAATTGAATCCCGGTTGGGTAAACTGAGTTTTTTCTCTCTAAATGGCTTCCTTCCCATTGTACTTCCCAACAAATGCAGGTAGATTACCTCTAAAATTATTCTCTACTCATCCCTAACCCATTAGAGAAAAAAAGTAAATGGAATACATGTTTCTATTGTAGTAATTTTAATCAATAAATAGTGTAGTTGGTATTTTAGTCCCCACGTCTTACTACCCGTTCTGGTTACATGCATCTGTACTATTAATGTAAATGTGTTAGGGATTAGAAAGGTTCAATATAGGGGATATGTACCAGAATTTACATTAATGTGTGAAAAAAACTCTCATTGCATCCCACCGGGATTTGACCCCCGATCTCTCCGTCATCGGCTGTACAGTCTATTGCAAGAATGATGCTTTAGAGTTAGACCATACGACCACCAAAGCGGTCGGCTAGTAAAACTTAGCTTTAACATGATTGTATGTTTTAAAAATACACTTATACGACTAAAATTAACTATATAAATCAACTTTTATTAGTGAGTATTGAGACTATAGTATTAAAATCATTTGATTAAAATGTATTATTGATTCAATGTTCATGCAGCTAATATGAGTATTTCTCTTGTCTTCTCTGGTCGGTTTGTCTCGATTGATAGATGATGTCATTGAGTTTCTTTTTTTTTCACTTGTTAAGTTTAAAAATATTATTTTTTAAGTTAATAAAATATTAAAATATATATATAGTTATTGCCGTCATAAAAGTGTAAGTTCTATCTTCTTAAAATAACTGGAGGCGTACAATACACTTCCTCCATTGGCCATCCTAAAAGCATCATTATATTTTTTATTGAACTATTTAAATTAACTAAAAACTGTTTTTGCAGTACCCGCAAAGGTTGATGTCACAGATAATATTATTAATGGTTTCTGAAAATATCAAACCATTAACTACCTTACTGCCCATATTAAAGAAGAGAGAATTTTCATCTAACTTTGATAACTCTTAAAATAGATATACAGTTGGTCGGTTGGAATATGCAGATAGGCTTCTCACTATTAAATACATTTAATTCCCTCGGCCATAAAATCCCAAGTGCTATAATCATTTATAAACGACGAGGAATACAACACATAAAAGGTGGCAATGATACCCCAACAAGACGATTTCTCACCCTTTTTTACTCGACCTCTATTTAGTCACAGCAGCCGTAACTAAGGGTGTAAGAAAAAGTTTCCTCCTTTTGTCTTTTTTCAAGTACCAACGAGTGTGTGTGTGTGTGTGTGTGTTTTGCATGTGATAAAGTAAATAATGAGGTTTCATAAAAGTGGCCCGTATGCTACACTTTGTATTGTCATGCGTGTAAAAGATCCTTGACACATGCTTGCGATACGTTTGTGATGGGTAAAGTGGTTCGGAACCACGAAACACACTGCAGTCCTCCACTTCTTTAAGTGGTTCGATGAACTCGTTTTGCACGGAAGAACCAACTAAGTGGCAAGGTATCATTTTAACACCCTGTCACCTGTTTCAGTTGACCGAATGGTCTAAGGTCGGGTCTACTGAGAGTGGTATTTCCAAAATGGTTCCACTCCTCCCCCTCTTTCAAGCAAAATCGTTAAATTACCTGTAACATACTTCCGTTCTCAAATAATTATCCAGTAGAAAAAGAGTTGAATTTTCTTCATATGGTGATATCAACAGTTCTTGAATATCTGTTAAGGATATTCTGTAATTTGATTAACAGCTTTTTCTATTCCTTTATTCCTTTATTGGCCTTTGGTCATTTGGTGTGGAAATGCAGAGTCATGGGAACAAACAGTTTATCTTCAAGAATGCTTATTGTTTTGCAATTTTCTTTTCGGAAACGGTTTGTTAAAGAATATAAGAATGTTGATTAAGTTATACTTTTTATATAAACATATTCTATGTGATTTTAACAGTGATCAAATATTGATAAAATTTACATCTTTCAATATAAAACTGCCGGCTTCAAAACAAAAAATAAAAATATAATGATTAATAAACATTGATACATTATCTTAGAAGGGGTGTTGAAAATAATAACATAAACATTTCACTAGTTTTCGAGAAAACCGATATTTCCAAACGTATGATTTTTTTCCGCAAGACCTGTTCGGTAGCTAGCGCCATCTACCGTTTCCGTGATCCATCTGTTCTTGTTAGCGTGGAAGGATACTTTGGTCTGTTGTGAAGCCACGCCACGCCTTTCACCCTCCCGCCGATCACCCCACAAAATAGGTTTTAGACTTGCACTCAACAGGGCCAAGGGCCTTATGATTATCATCTAATGTCGCTATACCCATGCCAGATATTCAAGAAATAGTGACATCGTCATGCGAATAAAATTAAACTCTTGGATTTCACTGGAGAAATATTTGGTTTATGTCTAAAGCACCTCGGTGGCGTAGTTAGCTAATGCGCTAGTTTCGTGTTGAGCTAAACTGCCAAGGACTGTAAGATCGAGGTTTGAATCTCGCTCGGGTGAACTGGGGGAGGTTTTTCCTAAATGGTATTCCACTCTCTCTCTCTCTCCACACAGATGCGGATTAACATCTTCTCTATTCAACCTTAACAATCCCTAAACCATCAGCCTAATTAGTACTTAAGCATATAACACAAACACTTAATAAGACGTGGCGCTAAGTACTATTAGTATTATGTATGTCTACCAAAAAAATAATGTCGCTGGATTAACACTGGCTTATTTCTATCGTTCCCTTACATCCAACCGAAATATGCGATGTGGTTTGGTCTAAGCTAAATCTTTCATCAATGATCTGTTATAAAATATTTTTTAAACGCCTTTTAGTTTTACTTTAAAACTTTGCTAGATACTAACTTCCTTTTCAGTCCTTTTTTTTATGAAAATATTTGCTCTATATTTGAGCTTGTTTCTTTCCATTCCTATAATTTCACAACCATATGTCGGAGGAGTCTCAAGCTTAGCACAAATATAGAGAATATAGAAGATTGCGTTCTATCATTTAGACGTTCAACACAAGGTATATTCCATTCACGGTAGGAATTATTCTCTGAAAGGTCTTTTTTCTTACCATGTCCTACTATATAATAGACTTTTGGTAGGTAAAAAGGCCTTTCAGAAACCATTCCTACGCTGAACAGACTTTATATTGACGGCGTATTATAAGTGATAAGGATGAGAAGAGTAACTTGAAGTAAATGACCCCACATTAATTTAAAAAGAGGACGGTAAAACTAGGGTAAAAATCACATTTGGAAAAAATACTCCGATGGAAGCGATTGATAAAGAGATCTGGGATTTGTGTCCTGGTTGGATATATTGAGGGTGCTTTTTTACTAAATGATTTCCCACTAATTCTCCACGCAAAGGGAAGTATAATTTTGTTATAAATGTTACCTTTCTCATCCCTAGCCCATAATATTAAGTATGCGGTTAGCACCGGTGGGTAGTAAGACGTTGTGTACAAAATTTAATACTTTTGGGTAATAGGAAATTATTTATTTTGGAAAATATCTGGGTTAAGACGCGGAAAGATAACATATATGTCGTAATAATTTGTTTAAAACTGAAGAGAAATTTAAAATACTTTATTTCCTTGAAATGAAAAATATGTAAAGATGAATAAAAAAAAGTAAAACATATATTATATTTAAAGAAATGTAGACATTCTGTATCAATAAAGAAGCGCAATTTGGATTAGGCCACATAGCCCTATACCGATTTACTCCCAAATAAAAAAAATCTATATCCTCTTATAAATTGGTAGTTTAAAATAAAGTTTGTTGGTACTAGTTTATCATGTTTTTTTGGTCGATTTGAAGCAAATTTTTAACTTATCTAAAAGTATTAATTGTATTAAAATAGAAGATAAATATTTTTATTCATGATTAAATATCAATAACAAGGCTTTACACAATAAAAAAGTATTTTAACCATTGTTAGGTCATTAATTATTTCTTTGGGGAATTAAATATTTATATTGGCTTCACTTTGGTGGATAATTTGCGGTAAAGATGGACACATAATGTAAGACACTTTTATATCTAAAATAATTTATAGAGTCTATGTTTAAATTATCTGATTGAAGGGTGCTATATAGGAGCATAGTAATATATTTAGTTGAAGGAATCCAATAGGACTGCGTCATATTATTTATGATTTTGCGTATATATAAAGATAGGAACTAATATTTACAACCATCTATATAAAAGAGGAGTTTTTATAGCACCCAACATATATTTTTTGTATACTATACTTACCGCTTTAGCCATTAAATTTGTTGACGTACCTCCGAATTTCGTTTTGCACTTTACTTATGAACATCTATTTCCATTAATAAAAGTATTATATTAGGCCTACTGTGATAACAAATTTAAATTTTATTAATTTCATCGTAGTGAATAAATGCACAGTAGGCCTTTATATTTCTTATATACAAGGAGGTAAGGGGCAACTCAGACGTTATATTACTATTATTACAATTATTTTCTCGATAAATTATATCATTATGTACAAAGAACATACCAAAATATGATTTTGTTTATATATAGTATATTATTTCTTTAGCTTGGTTAATTTCTTTGCTCTTTAAATACATGTTAGAGGGAGACATTCTATAATTAAAACTTGTTTAGTCAAAATTAAAGATTATATTTTACTCAACCTATTAAATTTTATATATATATATATATTTAAATCATTCTATGTATAACTGACCACTTAATAATCTTTGAATATCTATGGCCTATAACATAAAGATAAAGTATCCTTATGATTGAATTCGATAAGGTCATTATCGTACATTAGAGATAATATTGTTATTACTATTCGTACACCCTATATTTAATAATAGTGGTATCCGCTTCGGTGTTCGAATGGTCTGAGGCGTCAGTTTCATAATAGACTATACTACCTTTGACGGAGAAATTACTGTTTGAGTATCGATCTGGGGAACTTAGGCCGGGTTTTGTAAATTATTTTCCACTCTATCTCCACGCAAATGCAGGTACACTTCTTCTAAATTTAACTTTACTTATCCTTAACATATGAACGTAAGCGTAATTATTACATAATATGCCTGTAACCCAAACGGGTAGTAAGGCGCGGTGTTAAACAACAAGAGACATTGACATTAGTGGGTTGGTCATTTGGCCACAGCTCTATGAATGCTCTCATGACAAGTCATCTGTCTATTTATATTTCCTGTTTTAGTGAGAAAATAAAACTTCTGAATCTTAAAATTCCCTGCGGTTATCGTTTCGGGGAGTTTCTTTCTGGGAATCTCCAAACTCAAACAAAAGTAGCACACAATAAAAACAACTCTTTACGTTATGGACGACCACAATATTTAAATCAGTGGTTTTACCCATTAATGGGTACAGAGTAAAAGCAGGGTTGGGAGGGGGGGAGTCACACTACACACATTTTTCAAGCCAAACACTTTTATATCTTAAACTCCATAAGGACCCCACCAAATACACTTTTTTAAATTGATTTAAATATTACAGATACCTCTCTTAGCCATAATATAAAGTGCATTAGAAAGTATTTAGATTGTCTTACAGATAGAAGCACAAACTCAATTCCAGTTAAAAAACGATTTTCCCCCTGTACTCTTCAATTGTTTTACATCACATTGCTTTCAAATTAGATAGTTATAATTTCTAGATTCCTTATTACATATGTACTGCTTGAAAAAAAATTTAGCACTTTTAAGTGAGCTACTGAAAATTCTGTTCGAGTTGACATTAAATTTTTTTAATATAATATGTTAATAGTTACCATAAAACATATTTAACTATACTTATAATTATTACTAATGTTCTGTACATAATGTAGGCTACTTAAAATCTGACACCGAATAAAAATTGTATTCAAATGTTTCAAAATATTATTTTATTAATGTAACGGCACCTACTTTAAATAACATAGGATCTATTTTATAATCATTAAAGATATTTTAAAATATTGGTATTTATAAAATACCAACACAAACTTACATCGTAAAGAAGTTGTGGTACAAAGCAATAATTTTAAATAGAGAACAATCCTTCGAACCTTTGAACCCACAAATCCTTCAAATCCTTTAGGATATTAGAGGTTATAGGTTAGAAATCATTTCAGACTCAACTTTTATTAATGAATCTATTTTTCTCAGGTTTAAAATTTAAATATTTTCAGAGTTGTTTTGATGCGTTGTTTATCTAAATATAGTCAAAGGATAAACCTAACCACCAAACCCAAGTACATTGATTTACCATTTATCTTATTGTGAATTATCATTAAAGCTAAAATAATATATTTTCTTTAATTTGAAAAATGACACCTGGATACGAGAATCGAACCTGGGATCCAAGAGTCGGATTGGAATTAGAGATTCGATATGTGTAGGTAAAACGAGGATTCGTATTCTATTTATATCTAATTTTAAACCAATATTCGTTAAATTTGTACCTGTATTGCTATATTAATTCTTCCTGTAGTCTATATAGTCCACATAACTGAGAGTTTGGCTGTTGTTGCACCAGGTACATCATTTGGTAAATGGTCATATCGTAAGGCCTTCTCAGTACTGATGGTAGTGTATGTGACTATTGTACCACATGTATAACGGTATAGTGCCTCTTAAAGAAAAGAGGAATAAGGGAACGATAGAAGGAAGGAATGATGAAAAAAAAAGAAGCAAAATATGGGATGAGAATAAATACATAAATACATGAATAAAGAAAAGGAATCCAGGTATAAAAGAGTATCACCAGTGATAAATTACTCCACACATTTTTGACGCACATGACGTATGGTCCCTTAGCAAGTAGCTCGTCTTTTTAAGACCAAGACGAATGAAATTCATGTCACCAGATTAGATCCAACAAACTGACTTGTTCATTTTTACGAAGCAAAAACTAGTCTTGTTTCTTTATTTTTACTCTAGCCCGAATACCGTTTTCCTCTAGAATGTATGGGCATCACAAGAGTAACGTTTACTAATTTGTAACAAAAATGCAAGAGGGGCGATTATATTGGAAAATTGTCATCGTTAACATGTTTAGTTACTGTAATATTAATTTATTTTTAAATTGAAATTATCTTATAAAATATTCCTTTAAAATATTTTTATCTAGCTCTAAAATCTGCTAAACAAATTTTGTTAATAGTGCTTTATTTAATAAAACACTTTTCCTGGAAAGTATAATTAATAATTAGTTATGATTATACAAATAGGCATAATTATTTTGAAATTCACACAAATTAAAAAACTTACTATTATAGATAGTAAGGCTGTCAACGCTTAAAATGTGTAGTGACTTCAGGTAATTAGTATCATGTATGATTTTGTGGGAGATTAGACTAAACTGTACTCAAGTGCAAATATTATATTGATTTACTAAAAGAAAAACCCACTTCGGTGGTCACATGATCTAAGGCACTACTCTCGCAATAGACTAGACTGCCAAAAATATGGAGATCAGGGTTCATTCCCAGTCGGGTACACTGAGGGTGGTTTTCCTCAAATATTTTTCCACTCTCCTTCCATGCAAATACATGTGCACTAAACACCTTTTAATCCAAACTTGCTAACCCCTAACATATAAGTGAAATTAGTACATATGCGTATAGCTCGAACGGTGATAAAAGGACTAAACTAAGAAACCAAATAAAAAAGTATTATTAGAGAGTTATGTAAATAAGAATAAAAGGCTCAATATTTTCACAATAACAATAGTAAAAATTTTGAATTATTACCCATAATATCAGTATATATGTTTCATTATAAGTGATATTAAAGTTTATAAAATAACATACAATTAAAAATTTAATCAAAAAACAAACGACATGTTAAAAATACCTACACCATTTATATTAACAATTTTTCGACGATCGCATGGAAGGGGTTTAAGTAGATGTTTGCACTTTTTTAGGCCTATAATAAATGTGTACGTTTTAAATTACATTTTTACAAACATAAGCTATAGGATACTAAAATCTCACCTTTCTTGAGTTTTGGATAAGCCTACCCTTTAAAGGCTATGCTATGTACATTAAGCTGGTCATTTAATACTTTTGCACACTGGAATTTTCCCAACATCCTATCCAAGGGTCATAAAAACATGTATTCAACTCCCTGTAAGGATCATCTCTTTACCTGCAAACCAAAATATTTGTCAAATTAATGAACCTTAGGACAACACATTAATCGACTTGAACTTTCCAATCTGAAGGTCTATAATACCTTCAACAAGGACAACACATCCTTTTCTAGTCAACTCGGTACAAAAAAAATTGGTTCTTTCCATCTTTTGTCCAACGTGTGGTTTGCAAGACTATTATGACATTCTGGTCAGGTGACTCTTCTAGAGTACATTACCTTCACAATAGGGGAGGAAGAAGTATTTTGAACACAAAAAAATAAATAAATATAGGGTGAGAGCAAGACAGAAAAAAATGAAATTCAAAAAGTGTTTTTATTAGGGTTTTAAGGATATGTATTCAGTTGACCTCTTCAATCATTGCACGGCTGTTTTCAATCATCGGCATCTGGAAGATTTGAAGCGGCAGTGGCCTCGTGCTGTGTTTTTGTAACTGGTACACTGCAAAGAATAATAATGAGTAAAAAAAATGTAAAGAAAGAAATAAGAGTGAGGTAAAAAGTAGAAAGAAAGAGACGAACGTGAATAAAGAGTAGCGTTGAAGATTATTTCATTGTATGTAAGCGTTCAAGTGAAGTCAGCTATGCTTATGGGGGTTTGAAGTCCTCCAGACTTTGAGAAATGGTTCTATCTATGTACTGTTAGCTCCTCTCATTGATGACGAAAAAAAATATAGAGTGGCGAGCAGAGAAATATGGGAACATTTTCTTTATGTTTCATGGATGGCTTATTTCTATCCGGAGTGTGAAAAAAGTGTGTATTGGCTACTTAAAACCTTCTTAGGTGACTGGAACATTTGATTACATTTCGTAGATAAGAAGACAGATTTGATAGCTTTCAAGAAAATTAGTTAATATTAATTAGCAATCAACACTTGTATAGTTATTTTTTTTAATAATCAATTTATTAAATATGTTATAAGGTTGACGTAATTGACTCATTTTCCTTCTGATAATCTTGTATTGTATAAAGAATTTGGTAGATATATTATTTTTTAAATACAATTCATTATATTTATATTTTAATTACATACAAATCAGGAGAGTTGTCTGAAACAAAATGAGCTTCGGAACTCGAGCAAAAATCTAATTGTAAGACGACCATCTTAATTTTTTTTTAATTTTAAAATAATAGATTAAATTGATAATTTAGCTTTTGTTATTTAAAACTATAGCACTTTACTTTGAATGCATTATTTAGCATTTATATAAAGTTATATCATTTAAAAATATAACTACTTGCACTATAATTCTAGTGGTAACATTTTAGACTGGATTTTCTGTGACGGGAAGATCTTGATTTGAATCCCGGTCGGGTTAACCGAGAGCATTTTCCCCCTAAAAGGTTTCCTACTCTTTCACCAATCAAATGCGGTTATATTTTTTATAAAAGTCTACACGTTTCATCCATATACCATTAATATAATTAATTTATACGTAATACCCTAACGGCTAATAAGATATGGTGGAAAAAATGTACCATATATAATATTTTTTCATAGTAATGTCTAAACTGAATATCAAATAAGTTTTAAATTACATATAATAGTCAATGTATTTAATAAAAATATGCCTAAATTATAATATTCTTAACAAATATATTTATATAATCAGACATGGAGGGAGGTAACATTTTAAACAAATATTGGACACGTTCACTAGGTGAGCATTTTCTAAAAAATAATATAATTAAATTTCAAATTTATTTTATATGAATATTGTGGCAGTTAAATATAACATAGTTTTGCTCAAATCTGCAATGATAAATGTTTACGTCACACATTTGAGCACCTTTGTAGTCTAGTGGTCAAAGCTCCCGGCGCTTTCAAAATTTAACTGTGAAGCAGTGGGTCTGGAACGGGATCATAATCGGTATCGTGAGGCTAAATGAAGAGCTAATTTGATAAAAATAAGTAGCAGCTTTGGTATAGAAAACTGAGATTAATGTCCAGGTGGTTCATTGTGCTGACTATATAATACCCTTTAACTGCGGAAGTTGGCACTATCATTGCCAAATAACGATGGCTGCTTGGTCGGTATATCTCGACTTTGGGTTGATGCCATAAAAATTTTGCGTCCAACATTTTATCTTAGTCGGTTAGAAACTCTAATTTTTGAACTTATATTTCCAGGTTTGATTCCAGGCATGACCGAAAAATTCTCCCCTTGGTAGATGAATGAATAGTTATAAAATTAAGTTAATTATAAATTGTATGTTTATTGAATCATTCGGTTCAGGAAATGCACGTTAAACACTTCAAATTAAATTAAGAAAAAAATATTTTAATTTTTTTTATAAAATTCTTTTCTCATTTCTTGATTAATTTTTTTTTTAAATATAAGTAAAAATTATTCAGGAGTACAAAAGCAACATTTTATCGAAGCGATATAATAAACCAAAATAAACAGGCTTCTATGTGTTCACGCAAGCCTTAAGTGGTCCAGGTCCTTCCTTTCAGAATAAACTGGACTGTCCTTGATGTCGCTTACCGATAACACCCCTGAACTTCTTACACAAGGGACCTTTTGTATGAGTGCCGCTCCACAAAGCTGTTAAATGATCTCTCTGTAATCTATTCAAAGGTATATAAAAGCCCCCCCACCTTCTTATTCTAAAAAGGCAACGTGCAAAAAAGTTATTCTCACATAATAGACCATGTGTTTTTCTTCTTCTTCTTCTTCTTCTTCTTCGAATTTAGGGTGTTTGGTGTCTTCAGGGGGGTCACAATATGAAGAAGAGAGTTTCGTTTTGGAGGGGAAACGTTTGGTGGTTGGGGGGAGGGTTGAGTGATAGGAAATATTCATCCGTGATAAATGATGTGTTGTCCAGATGGGTTTGATTCCTCAGTCGCGTAAAGAGGTTCAAGATTTAGGGGTGGGTAAACTCGGGATCATGAGCCGGTGGTGGTATCGCGTGAAAAATAGGATTATGTCAAGGTTTTATTTACATTTTACCAAGCCATCCCTCAGAAAAAAATAATAGGATGATTTTATATAAAGTGATATAGGAACTTTTGTTGGTTTTAAAGCTCTTTTACTTCGAATCGTTATGCACGCAGCTAATATGTCAACCTCGTTTGGTCTGATTTTCCAGTGACGTGGATATGGGGCTTGGAATCTAAGCCACATCTTATAAGGGTGATTTTACTAGATGTTTTTCACCCTCTCATCACACCAATTCTGATACATTTACTTTAAATTCCACCGAATCATTTATCTCCATTTAATGTAAGCATGAGATCAGCCGGGTTGATTAGTAAGATATCATTCAAGAAAAATACATATATTTTTCCTACAGAATTAACTTACCGGTATCGGTAATTTAATTCATGCAATTCAAGATTAAAATTCATCAAGATTAACATTTTCCTCTTTTTTTAGAACCACATTCTATTACCCACTTGGGTTATACGCCTATATACTAATTTTAGTTTTAGAAATCAAAAAGTTTATATTTATATGAATTTTACCTGCATTTGCTTGTGGGGAGTGCGGAAAAAAAGTTTTTAAAAATCTCAATTCACCTGACCGTGATTCGAATCTTGTTATTGCCGTTATTGTCCAATACTAAGAGTAGAATATTAGACCATAAGACCACCAAGTTGGGTAACATTTTCTTTAAATTATCCCCTGCTTATGGTGATTGTGATAGGAAATGGAGGACCCACAGTTTAACGTGGGATCCGAACCACGATGGAGGCCTGGCATTCCACACATTCACAAGTTGTGATTAATACACGTCTTGTCAGAGGTGAAGGAAGAGTTTGGCAGTCAGATAAATCTGTGCTGGAACCGAGGATTGAACCCCGGACCCCCAGCACATAAGTCTGATACCTTACCGCTAGACCACCAAGTCACCTATAAAAATTAAATAGAATGAAGTTCACTATACTTTATAGTTATAGGTTTACTCGTCAAATGCTATAAGCTTTCTATAGATTTTTTGATTTCCAAGCTGAACTTATGTTTTTCTCCTTCACACCACAATGAGAACGTTAAAAGGACTCTTCCTTCATCTCTCTTAACTATTTGTTTCACCATACCATACAAGTAATAATTGAGTAATTATTATTTATAAACAAATATAAATGTTTTATTTACCGATATACAAACATTCAAAAATCAGGCTTTCCATAATGATGTAATCAGATAATTGCTTTGCAGATGAGCCACCGCAAACGTAGCAGAAAGTTGGATATTTTTGCTAGAAAAATCAGGTTTTGGTTGGAAGTTACTATTATTTTGTAACGAAATCCTGGACCATACTTTTAAAACGAGGGGTCGTTTGTCAAAATTGCTTAAAATGTTTTATCGTAATTTCAACTACAGTAAAACCCAGTTAGTCCGAAATTCTGAATAATACTGACACAATTTTAGGAAAACAAGGGGGGGAAATTAATTAAAATGAAATATATTTGATTAATTTACAAGCTCAAAGTCACAATAGAATTGCAAGAAACAATTATATCTGATAATAAATGATTAATATTTACATATTATATACAACACTATGCGTTTTTTTAATCTAAAAATAATTACAGTACATATTACGTGTTATACATCAATTAAAAAAAATAAAAATTTAATTAAACCTATTAAACTGTAAATTAAAATTTGTGAAAACACTGTATCTTTCCCTGTATTCTCCAAATTTATTTGAATTTTTGCTAATCCGGACAAGCCCTCAATCCCAATTAGTCCGGATTAACAAGGTTCTAGTGTCCCATTAATGGACTTATCAAATTATTCAGATAAGAGATTACTTATCCCCTTGTTCCAATATATGGGAGAGTACATCACCTCCAATAACAACATCCTTGAAACGCTACTAGCCACTTCTATTGAGGTGTTTGTTGATAAAGGTGTGTCTATTATTCCACATGGAACATACATGATACACTTCACCGCACAAACTCACTACTCCTCAACTACCGAATGGTTTAGGGATCGCCTTTGTCATCTAGTTACATGGAGCCGTTCACCCAAAGTTGAACTGGTTTCTTGCTGTTAAATAAACATATTTTTTTTTATATATATAGAATAAATACATAGAAATATAACAGAAAAACAAGTTTCTTTTACGTGTAAGCTATAGAGAGTATTACATGAATATTTTTAAAGGACATGAATTCAATTTTTTTATTTAATTAGATTCTTCAATTCCGTTTTATTACGATCTAGGAATGTAATTTTCTAGGCTTTATATCAAGCCCTACTAATTACATAGTTTAAAAGTCAGAAGAAAGATGAGTAGCGTGGATAAATTGCAGCCACACTAGAGAAGATTGGTAAGCCAAGGGTAAAAATTACATGAGGACAACCAATCTCAATGAAATCGGACGGAATCTGAGCGGAAACCTCGCCCATAGCCTCCTCCAAGTATGACACAGGTCTAACGCTTTAAGCGGCTCCAACTTCAGTGCAAGTTTGATACAAATCTTAGACTTAATTTAAAAATATACATATATATATATATATATGTATAGCTTATGTTTTATTCCTGTAAACTATTTTAGCTATCTGAAAAAATTATAACGCTTTACTAATCCCATCGGTGGGTACGTTGACTAAATGTCACACTCTTCTCATTTAGGTGTACTGAAGTCATACTTGCTAAATGGTTTCCCACTATCCATCCGCGTGAATATGTATACAGTTCCTCTTATTTATAACTTCATCTTCACTTGTTATTCAGCCCAAGCGAATAACACACGGCAGGAAAAAGATGGTAAGCCTACGTATTATTTAAGGACACTTTATAAACCAACTCAACCGGTGATAACAGACACCGTGCGAATGTGAAGAGTGAAGAGTTTGTATTATCTAGCGGCCAGGCAAAAAAACCACACAATTATGTAAACGTTTAGTATTTATCTTCATCATCATCCTTGATCTAAACATGGTATTATGTATCTCCTCAACTAGCATAGACTTGTAAATCAGGAAAAGGTTCCTAAATGTATATGTTTGGAGCGTTACACTTTATGGATATAAATCATGTACCATTGGTGCAACTGAAAGGAAAATATTATAAGCACTTGAAACGTGGTGTTACAGAATAATGTTGAAATTATCATGGATGGAGATTGTACCAAATAGAGAAATGCTACGAAAGGCAAATGTAGAACAGAAACTTTGGAAAGGTATACAGCAAATAAGTTATCATCGTAGACCATCTACTGAGACAGGAGAGTTTGACGAAGAGTGTTAGATTGAAACTCGCTTTCCTCCACCCACCAACCACAGTGCGTTTTCTTTGCAAGTGGATGTATATTCAGAGCCTTTTTTTTGATAGGTCTTACCGTTTAGCCACAAGAGACCTCAAAAGAAAGGTCTACACCGACTTTACAGCTGCTCATCAATTTTGGA
>CABEEJ010000025.1:101713-134769 GCA_901482245.1 Timema douglasi | reverse complement strand
CATTTCATCTCACAATCACCCTACCATTACACATTAGCGTAAGTGCGTATAACCCGAACGGGTAGTAAGACGCGGTGCTAATAATAATAATAATAATAGTAATAATAATAATAATAATAATATTAGCACCACGTCTTACTACCCGTTCGGGTATTACGCACTTACGCTAATGTGTAATGGTAGGGTGATTGTGAGATGAAATGGAGGACCTACAGTTTAACGTGGAATCCGAACCACGGTGGAGGCCTGGCATTCTCCACATTTACAAGATGTATTGTCAGAGGTGAAGGAAGGGTTTGATAATCAGATAAATCTTTGCCGGGACCGAGGATTGAACCCCGGACGCCAGCATATTTACAATAGTTAAGATGATTTGATCTCGTAAAGGGCACTGCTTGGTTAAAATAAAACTCTTCAAACTACGTTAATTATTATGGGAAGTTATAAATCTTCAAATCTACTAAAACATTCCTCGATAATATTATAAGTTTATATTATCACTTTATTACACGTTAACTTCGTTTAGTCGAGTTGTGGTAGATTATAGTGAGATTATTTTATCGCAAAGCTTCGACATATCACGTGAAGAGCTATTTTAATTTTCATTTATAAAGTTTGAATATAAAGTTATTAATCATTTCCTATCCCATTTGGCATTAACCATATTTTTAAATATTAATCCATCTACCCACTTTGGTGGCCGCATGGTTTTAAGCGTCACTATCACATTGGACTGGACTTCCAATTATGGAAAGATTATGGCTCCAATCCTTGTGGATATACTGAGGGTTGATTTTTACTGATACGTTTTCACTCTTTGTTCATACAAATCTGGGTACATTTTATATAAATTCAACTATCCTCATCTCTAACACAATAGCACCCATATCATAGTCAAATAAACTGAATATTATATAATATATAAGATAACGTTTTTTATTTTAAAGTATTTATTTATCAAATTTTTATTTTAAAAATAGCTTATTAGATGTTCTGCAATCTAAACTGTCTCAATTCTACTCTTTTCTTCTAAATACGAGTATTACAGAAAACTGTACCGCGATGTGACGTGGCTCTAGCTGAAGGGTCTATTACCTGCCTAGGTTAAGTGTTACCCCCATAATGTGAGACTTAAGCGCAAACCCAAAATTACGATTGACTAACAAATGTTATGATTTGAAAAAACAAAACAAAAAAAACTATGCCTTATATTTATTTGTACTTTTAAACATTTTGAAATTTGGTGTCAATGAATGTCAGTAGTGAAATACTTAATTCATAGCTTTAATTAGGTTTTGAATACTTTATTAGAAAATTTCTTTATTTAGTGTAAATCCACGAAGAAGGAAAAATTGCTTGCGTAATGGAGCGCTAAGAACCGGGTGTCATCACTTCTGCTCTCGAAGCGAACCCGGACTTGAAAACGAGCTAAAGTGGCCTTGAAGGTCGCCTGGATTGAACCGGGTGGAACAGTGAGAAAGGTTCGATGGAGTAGTGTTTCTCAAATGAGGGTCCGCGAGCTTAAGGCTGCCTATCCCCTCAAAGATTATTATTATTATTATTATTATTAGCACCGCGTCTTACTACCCATTCGGGTTATACGCACTTACGCTAAAGGTGTAATGGTAGAGTGATTGTGAGATGAAATGGAGGACCTATGGCTTAACGTGGAATCCGAACCACGGTGGAGGCCTGGCATTCCTCACATTCACAATATGTCCCTCAAAGAAATTATTGTTTTTAGTTATGATTGTATTTTAGGCAAGCGTATGAATATTACTATATAGCTTATTTATGTTTGGAATAATTTTTATTTATGTATATATAAATATTTTTAGTACCATGTCTAAATACCCGTTCGGGTTATACGCTTATCTACTAATTACACTTATGGTTTTAAAGATTAGGAAGATTGTATTTAGAGGAAGTGTACCAGCATTTGCTTGACTAATGATAGTGTAAAACCATTTTGTAAAAAACCACCCTAAGTACACCCGACCGAGATTCAAACCTCGAACTCCCCTTGCTGAGAATCTAGGGTTTAGGTTACTGCCAGAGTAGGGCGATATACTATTCGGCCACCGAAGTGGGTTTTAGATAATGCGAGTTCAACACCTTAGCTCAGTTAGAAAGCGTGTCCACCTATTGAACAAAGGGTCCCAGGTTCACTTACCGTATCATTGGGAAAATGAGGTTTTTATTATTTCATAGTGATGCATTAATGACCTAGGACTGGTTGTTGTGTATGTTCTAGATTTATGTAAGTTTATAAGTCGTGGTCGGTGACCTGCCGGTCTAGGGGTAAGGTGTCAGACTTCTGTGATGGCGGCCGGGGTTCAATCCCCGGTCGTGGCAAAGATTTATCTGATTACCAAACCCTTTCTTCACCTCTGACAAGACATCTTGTGAATGTGGGGAATGCCAGGCCTCCACAGTGGTTCGGATTCCACGTTAAACTGTAGGTCCTTCATTTCATCTCACAATCACCCTACCATTACACATTAGCGTAAGTGCGTATAACCCGAACGCGTAGTAAGACGCGGTGCTAATAATAATAAAATAATAATATAAGTCGTGTGATAATATAAATAGTCTGCTCAGAAAGGCACGCTAAATACCTTAAATAAAAATTAATTCAAAATGTATTCTATTTAATTTAGGTGTTAAAACTCTGATTAATCAGCCACCTCGGTGGCGTAGTTGACTAACGCGCTAGTCATGTTGAGCTGCTTGACTGCTGATGACGGGGATATCGAGGTTCGAATCTCGGTCGGGTGAACTGGAGGCGGTTTTTCCTAAATGGTTCTCCACTCTACCTACACGCAATATGCGGGTTCACTTCCTCTAATTCAACCATCCCAATTCCTAATCCATTAGCGTAATTAGTACTTAAAGCGTATAACCCGAACGGGTGGTAAGATGTGGTGCTAAATAATAATAATAATAATAACAACAACTGTCTAATCGTGTACAGATCACACCAGTTGTTAAATACCTCAATCATGAGTTTTCGACTGTTTTCACTTATTTATTTGTTTGTAGGTGTATCAATGAGTAAAATGAAATTAAATGACACACATACATACATGGGGACAGACAGAAACTATTATAATCCACTCTTTTTTTTTGCTTCGGGGTCACATAAAACGTAAAGTTCATAATAATTTCGGAGCTGAAAATTCTTACGACCATAATAATTTCTCTTTAGATGAGAATGTGAAAAATGTCAAAAGATTTATAAACATAAATTGTTTGTGAAACTAAGTCTAGAAAATGATTTTACCCAAAATTATGTGGCGTGGAAAATTAAACGTTTAACTTGTCTCTTCATCAGACTTAACAAATAATTTTGGGAGGTCCATTATCTAGAAAAGTTTGAGAACTACCATAATATAGGTTTGGCTTGGTACCCACACAGTGGTATTAAATTACCTTCAATGGATGGCACTTTCGTAAATAGGTATTCAGTGCGTGAGTTTACACCCACTTAGACTGCTTGAACTTCAAGTTTAAACGCCCAATATAGAGAAAACTCGTGCCGAACTCACTACACTGAAGCTTGACTCCCACGTTAGACGAAAAGAGAGATAAGAATCTACTCGAGTGAATTAGTGATTCACACGTTAGACGAAGAGAGAGATAAGAATCTACTTGAGTGAATTAGTGATCCACACGTTAGACGAAAAGAGAGATAAGAATCTACTCGAGTGAATTAGTGATTCACACGTTAGACGAAGAGAGAGATAAGAATCTACTTGAGTGAATTAGTGATCCACACGTTAGACGAAACGAGAGATAAGAATCTACTCGAGTGAATTAGTGATTCACACGTTAGACGAAAAGAGAGATAAGAATCTACTCGAGTGAATTAGTGATTCACACGTTAGACGAAGAGAGAGATCAGAATCTACTTGAGTGAATTAGTGATTCACACGTTAGATGAAAAGAGAGATAAGAATCCACTCGAGTAAATTAGTGATTCACACGTTAGACGAAAAGAGAGATAAGAATCTACTTGAGTGAATTAGTGATCCACACGTTAGACGAAACGAGAGATAAGAATCTACTCGAGTGAATTAGTGATTCACACGTTAGACGAAGAGAGAGATAAGAATCTACTTGAGTGAATTAGTGATTCACACGTTAGACGAAAAGAGAGATAAGAATCCACTCGAGTGAATTAGTGATTCATACGTTAGCAGAAATATATGTGAGCCCATAGTGGTTTGTTGCACAAAATATACCTTATATCATTGTTTTTAAACCTGTACTATTTGGACTCCAACATAGTAAGTCAGGCTACGTGAAGTGATTTTTATAATATTCTTTGTTTGTTTTTCACACTATTAAATAACATCAGTAATTAGGATTGTTAATTTTTTCAAATATGAATAAAGGGAATTTACCAAAGGTGTAGTCAGAACTTGTGAAACTATTTTTTGTTTAATACTTCAATACTTGTATTATTATTATTATTATTATTATTATTATTATTATTACAGCTTAGCATGGGATCCGAACCACGATGGAGGCCTGGAATTCTACACATTCTCAAGTTTTTATTAATACACGTCTTGTCAGAGGTGAAGGAAGGGTTTGGCAATCAGATAAATCTGTGCCGGGACCGAGGATTGAACTCCGGACCTCCAGCACAGAAGTCCGACACCTTACCCTTAGACCACCAGGTCACCCTCTATGCTTGTAAAATTGAACTGTCCTTATTTAATGTTCATAATATTAGCGTGAAATTTTGTATGAGGATTCCAGAATATACTTTTTCTGGTGCAATGGTTTCTTCGGTATACAAATTTTAAGAATTCCTGAATTAAATTGTCTTACGAATGGGCATTTGAAACACCTTATAGAATTTTTGTTTTGTTTTGTTCCAGTTAAAATACAATAGATAATTGTTTATATTATTAATGCAATTTTAAAGATTTTGATTAATTGTGTTTGTCTGGGTGAAATAGAGTTGCTCTATTAAGATGGCTGCTGTGTTTGTGATGCCATCCTTCACTTCTTTAAAAAATTTAATGTTAATTCAGCTGTTGAAAATAGCAGACAATGTAGATGAAAAAATTGATTCAGTTAATAAAAATATAGAAAAAATCATCATTCAATTAGTTTTATTCGCGAGCCTTAAAACTTATTTAGATTTACGAAATATATCTATTATTTAATCTATGTATCGGATACACATCATATCATAATAACATATAAATATCAAGTTATTTATTTTGTAAATAAAGCTATACTTTTTTATATCGAAATAAATTATTGTTACCAACTTCGATGGCCTCATGGTCTAACGCGCCACTCTTCAATAGACTATATTGCCGATGACAGGAAGATCGAGGTTCATATCTCGGTCGAATGTACTGAGGATGGTTTTAGAAAAAAAGGTTTTCCCTCTCACTCAATACAAATGCTGGTACACTCCCTTTAAATATAAACGTCCTAATACCCAAATAAATTAGTTTAAAGCTTGATTCACACGTTCGCTGAGGAATAGAAAAAATAGATAGCAGTATCTGCGCAGTAATTCACACTTTAAGTTGACCCATGATACATTGCAACGCTTTAAAACAGCTGATTATCAACATATTTTATTTTCTAGTGGATAAACATATATTTTAGATCATTGTCCCGATGGTTGTTTATAAATTATAGCGCTGTGTCGTGGAACAATACAATACATCGATAAACACTCTTTACATTTTTAAAATTTTAATTTATCACCACGTCATACTAGCCGTTCGGGCTATACGCTTTAAATACTAATTACGCTAATGAATTAGGAATTGGTAAGGCTTAATAAGAGGAAGTGAACCCGCATTTGTGTGGAGGGAGAGTGTAAAACCATTTAGGAACCACCCCCAAGCCCCAGTTCACCCGACCAATATTAGAACCTCGATCTCCCCGTCCTCAGCAGTCGAGCTCAACACGACTAGCGCGTTAGCTAACTACGCCTCCGAGGCGGGTCGCTTTATATTAACGGGTTATTTCAAATCCCGCAAAAGCCAAAGAAACTGTCTGCTTGCTTCTTGATTTAGAGCGCATGCGTCGACAAGTGCGCATGCGCTCTAATTTGAGATGGTTATTTCTGAGATTTGATTGGTTTTCCTGTGCCGAACATCTTGAGCATAGCGGACAAAGTAAAGAATAGTTGAACTTCAGCGGAACAGCTCGCGCTGATTAAATGGAAATCTTATGATTGGCTTAGAGGGCGTCACGTGACCACAGTAATTAGTAGCCTACATAAGCTGATAGATAACATGAACGCGTAGTAAGACGTGGTAATAAAAATATACACATGATATATTGTTGACATCTCTAATCATGATCTAATTTTGTGCGGACATTTTCCGCGCGCGTTGCTCATGCGCAGTCATAAAGTAAAAATCGGTGACGACAATTTTGGTCTTGCAATCATCTGGCCGAGGTGACCGAACTATTGATGCTTCCCTCATCACCAGATATGATTCATACCATGCTAGCCGCCAACTCAAAAGGGAAGGCTATTAAAGCGATGACCTTGAAATTACAGGATAATCGTTCAGGAAAAAATTAGATCACGTCCGAAGAAAAATAAATGCTGCGGGGAAAAAAAACTACACTGATTAAAATTAAAAACAAAGAGTTGTAGGAAGGGGGAGGGGGGTTTGTAATACATGTGAATCCATAATTACTGTTCTCCGTAAAATGATACGTTTTTTTTTTGTTTTGTTTTTCACCAAGTCTTTGCACCAGTTTGGTTAGGTTGTTTCTTTCTCATACATTAATTGCTCTGATGAGTTAGAGTGAGATACCCCTTAGAAGAAAACCACCCTACGTACACCCGACAAGAATTCGAATCTCTTTTTCCCCCGAAATTGGTATTTTTAATACTAACAATGTTAATTACTGCAACACGCACCAGTGGCCACGTGGTCTAAAGCGTTGCGATAGCCTCAAGAATTAGACGGATCCACCTCATGTGATTTAATTATTCTATCTGCACGTTAATGCTGTTGCACTTTAACTGAAAAAAACCTACATCTTCTTTAACCCTTTTATCGAACCACATTAATCGTAGAAATTTAACAGGCTTGAGGAAATATATTATGCTATGCTACATAATAACAAAAATTGATATTTTAATATTTAAGTTTTAAAAAGTCATTGACCCGTAAGTCTTAATAATCCCCGTACCCCCCTAATTCTATGCACGCTTTGACTTTTCCTAATCAAATTATCTTACGTAAGAAAGTATAAGAACATTATTAAATATTAACTATATTTTACACAACTTTTGTGACACATTACATTACTTTCACAAGCCTTTCATTTGCAAAAAAAANNNNAAAAAAAAAAAAAAAGTCAAAGGTAGTCATTTAAGGTCAATCAATCATCAAAATTTTATTGCACATTTTTTAAAGTATAAAATAGCAAGTTTTACCCCTTATAACTTGTGAACTTGGGCAATTTGAAACCAGTGAATCACTATTTAAAGCTTAATTGCAAATTATACACTTTATTGAAATTGTGCAGTAAAATGTTTATCGTTGAATGACCTTAAATTAAATGGTCTATCTTTGCGTGTTTATTATTGTGGCCCATAGAACCTTTTAGGCCAATTAACTATTACCGACCTGAGAACAACAGTGAGTTTGAAAAGGTTGTCTGGTTATTACCAGGGGAATGTGTTTCATAAATAAGTATTTTAGATCATGCTTATTCATCTAAATAGATAATGTTTTAACCTTTCCAGAAATAATTATTAGGCCTACTCTGAGGATTTAAAAAAATATTTTCTCAACATACAGTACTTTCTTAGAAAGAAAAATTAAAAAAAAAACAGGCGTAGAAGTGTTCTTGAATAGGCATGGAGAGAGAATGTAAAATCATTAAATAAAATCACCGTTAGTCCAATCAATCGGGCTTCGAACCACGATCCCTCTTTAACAGGCAGTCTCACTAGCGTTTGACAGTAGTAAAATGGTGCAATTTGAAATTCAATTTATTGCTTGAGGGTTATGTTGGTGCATATTAAAGTAGCCCCGTGGCTTCTTTGGTGCTGACTGACAGCTCACAGCTGAATTCTGACAGTCAACATTTAGGTATATACCTAAATTTTGACTGTCAGAAGTAACAGCTGCTAAACATTTGATTTTGCAGATCATTTGGTTCGGCGTAGGGATACATAATTTGGTTTGGTAGCTTTTCAAGGTCGTCAGCTGTCAGTCAGCAAAAAAAGAAGCCATGGGGCTACTGTATCTAGAACCTCATCCAGAAGTCTATGATGCTGCTATTTCGTCACCCGAGAATGCAAGTGTTATATCTCCAAAATGGTTAAATTTGAGATATTTGGTGTTTACGTTTATTTAAAATGCATATGACTCACCTGCGGGGAAATTGAGACCACTATATAAATACTTAAGAAGATAAAAACTCGAGTTGTCATCTAGTAACATTGGTTCTATACACAAGGTCAAACTTCAATGCCCTCTTACACAAAAGTTAAAAATTGGACATAAAACACTTGCATTCTCGGGTGACATTTTCGCTAAAAAGACAACTTCTAATGTATTGTAATGTAATTGTGCGTGTAAGCAAACACAGTTTAAGTTTAAAAATGAGCCCATTAAAAAGACAACACGATCGTCCCCCTCAACGAACTTAGCTGGTTTCGTCTCTGGTAGTTATTTGCTAGGTCAATCGCAACATGCTTCTTTATGGTTGCATCCATTTAACTTTGATTTACAAGCAATACATTTCAAAATACAATGTATTAAATGTTAAACAAGCATCCGTATGGAATTTTATGAAGAGAAAAGTATTTAAAATCTAACACTTATAGGGAGAAAGAATCACTTAAAGAGATGAACCCTTGGAATCTTTTCGCAATAAATGTTAAGTACATCTCTATTTTTGGTATTTACTATCATTAAAATGCAACAATTTTCTGTAACCTTCATCTTTTTTTACCTTTTATCGTTACTAAAATATGGTATAAGTACCATAATTGTATGTATTTATTTGATTTTAATAGATCGTTACCTTTGACATATAATGCCAATAGATAGTAAGTTCGATTTTAAACAAGTTTTCTTTTCTTTTGGACATAACATTGTAATGGTTTTAAAATTATATTGTATTACATTATTACCTGAGTAATTTTAGTGGAAGATCGTATATGAAAAATTTAACGTAAATGAAGAAGAAGAGATTGGATTAAGTATGAGAAACAATGGAGTAATGATAAATTTATAACCAGTATTTTAAAATAATTGAATGTTTAATTGTTTAATTACACCCAACAAGATCCCAGACCAACAACGAGGAGATAGTACTTTTTAGAAGTAGTACTAGTAACGTAGATTTTTAATCAACTTAGGAAAAGTTTAAATATGTTATTCAAGAACGTGAAGTCATAAATATCACTAGCATAATACTATAGCTTAGAGTGTATGTCATGATACCACCGGTATACGATGTCTTATAAAATATTAATAGAGATTATGCTTGCTCATCTAAATAGATGTTTCTTCTGCCCCAGAAATATAGTTAGGCCCCTACTACTAAGATTTTTTAAAACTATTATTGAAACATTCATGTTGAATAAAAAAAAGTTCCATGGCGTGAGCCCAATAACGAGCTATACCAACATAGCGGCCGCCACCACTAGCAGTGATAGTGCTAACGTGTTCTGATAGAAGGTGTCCTGTGGTCAGCACAACACACCCTCCAGCCGTTAATCTCGGTTTTCTAGAATGGTTATGATATTTATTTATTCAATTATTTCTTCATTTGTCCTCAAGAGGCTGATTTAAAATCATTCCCAAGATACTGCTACAAAGACCAGTTTTGGATATTCCAAAAATCGAACCCGGGTCCTCTGGATATGTAACCATGAACTCTGACCACAATAGGCCTACCAGAGAATGGTTAAATAAAACTCTTTACCTATCGATTATGAACCGCTTCACTGGCCGAATGGTATAGTAGAGAGTCATTCTCGTGTTAGACTGGCCTGATGATGACGACGGGGAGATCGGAGATCTAATCCCGGTTGAGTCTACTATACATTTTGATAATTTGTTCTGATATAAATATAACTCTACAAATAACTTTTCAGTTTATATAAAAATGAATTAAATGTTCTAAATTATATAGTTATATACCGGGCCTGTGCTTACTAAACACGTGAACCAATATTTTAACCTAAAAAAAGCTTCTGATAGGCAAAACCTCATAAAAAACAACGCGTTAATATGGCGACAACCATTTTAACTTTCAGATAAACGTTATGAGATTCTTAAACCTCCCGATAAAAATGTGTTGGATAAATACATTTTATCTGGCAGATAAATGCTAGCTGGTAATCATAAGACGCACTTTTAACTTATTCATTAGATATAAATATTTATCTACCAGATGAATATTTATCCAGGAGTCGTAAGACCGGCCCTTAGTTGAACAGTGTAATAACTCGTTTACTTGATAAGTTGGTTAAAATTGATGCATTACTCAATATAATTGGAAGGGCAAATTATTTTACCGTCTTCTAGTCCATTAGAATAGTTGAATGCCACATATATACTTCCACCATTCTATTATACTTCGTTTACCCTGAATGCTATTAGTCAAACCTTGACCTTTATATTTTGTATTTATTTTTTAGCACCTCGTATTACTACCCATTCGGATTATACGCTTATACACTAATTACGCTAATGGTGTTAGAGATTATGAAGGTTATATTCAGAGGAAGTGTGCCCGCATTTTCGTGGAGGAGAAGTGGAAAACCATTTAGGGAAAAAACCTCAGTACACCTGACCGAGATTTGAACCTCGATATCGCCGTCATCAGCATTGACCTTATAGGATGCTCCAAAGTGTAACTATCTTGCAAACAAATTGTACATGAAAATCTGAACCATCCAAACATTTAAAAATTAATCATTTTAGCGTGAGAAACTTGTAAAATAAACACTAGCTTTACTTTACAAAGATTAGCTCAAAGTCTCTGTAGATTAGTCAAAGTCTTTTCAGATCGGTAATAACAGAATAATTAATTGCTCATTCACTTTTCTAGAATCGTGTGAAGGCTTATTCAAAATGTCAATCTAAAATTATTTTAAATATATCGAACTAGAGCGTCTCACGATACAGTTTATTTTTTCGTGGATTGTTTGTTCAAGTTGGTAAAATTCTTCGACACTGGTCTGGTAATTAATTAAATATAAAGTTATAGTTAGTGTTTAAATGTTGTCAAATCTTTTATGTTTGCTGAGGTGAAAAAATAACATTTTCTTGCATACCTTATGAGCATGTTTAGATGGAGATGATGCCAAAGAAAATGATGTTGTATTATTATTATTATTATTATTAGCGCCGCGTCTTACTACCCGTTCAGGTTATACGCACTTACGCTAATGTGTAATGGTAGGGTGATTGTGATATGAAATGAAGGACCTACAGTTTAACGTAGAATCCGAACCACGGTGGAGGCCTGGCATTCCCCACATTCACAAGATGTCTTGCAGAGTTGAAGGAAGGGTTTGATAATCAGATAAATCTGTGCCGGGACCGAGGATTGAACCCCGGCCGCCAGCACAGAAGTCTGACACCTTACCACTGGACCGCCAGGTCACCAAAATGATGTAGATGAGTAGATAGTAATATATTAAGCACCGCGTCTTACTACTCGTTTGGGTTATACGCTTTAAGTATTAATTACTCTTAGGGATTAGGAATTGGGAAGGTTTTTAATCGGAGGAAGTGAACCCGCATTTGCGTGGAGGGAGAGTGGAAAACCATTTTAGGAAAAAACACCCCCAGTTCACCCGACCGAGATTCGAACCTCGATCTCCCCGTCCTCAGCGGTCGAGCTCAACACGACAAGCGCGATGAGTAGATAACAGAATGTGTGCAAGTGAGAGGAGAAGAACGGAAGCAATTAAAAGAGGAGTGTTGGAAAGAAATAGGATGATGGAGGCAGTTTTCTAAACTGACCCAATCACACGCTGGAAACAGTTGAGATTATGATGGTGATTTTATGACCCTATTTGTTGATTAGATAAATCTTTCTCTTTGCACAACGTCTTACTCTGTTCAGTTTGTACGCAAATATACTAGTTATGTTAATTATAAGGAGGGTTGAATTTAGAGAATGGGTATCCCCATTTGCGTAAAGGGAGAGTGGATAACCATCTAGGAAAATCCACCCTCAGTACACCCTACTGGGATTCGAGCTCCGATCTCTCTATCATCGGCAGACTAGTCTTTTGCAAGAGTGACGCCTTATATCATGCGACCACCGAAGCAAGTGGATACAAAAGTAAATGTATAGCTAAATAGTTTATTATTATTATTAGCACCGCGTCTTACTACCCGTTCGGGTTATACGCACTTACGCTAATGTGTAATGGTAGGGTGATTGGGAGATGAAATGGAGGACCTACAGTTTGAAGTGGAATCCGAACCACGGTTATAGCTAATTAGTAATTTCCAGTATAGGATTATAAAGGCAATCTAATGAATAAATTATGTTCTCACCATAAACCGGTGATTATTTACTTATAGCTTAAAAATATAAAATAATATCTTATAATAGTAACAATAATAATATCAAATAATAATAATATATAGGCTAAATATAATATTAATATTAATAATAATATAAAAATAACATTAGGTAATAATATTATAATATAATTTAATAATAATATACAATAAAAATATGATATAATAATATAATATAATAATATGATAATAGTTAGTATTAATATAATAATATAATATGGGGAAGTGTGGAAAAAGTGATTGAGACCGGATTAAGCACGTCGCTGTTTTTTTAGCTGTATTCACAGTTTCGTTCCTACCCCATAAGGCAATGGGGTGATAAGGTATGTATGATTATATTATTATTATAATATAATGAAAAGAATATAATAACATACTTAATAATAATAAACTTAACTAAATGTAAATGGAAAACTGTAATGAAAGCTACTATGGCGACTTAGGGATCTTAGTTCCGACGTAGTGTCAAAGGTAATTTCTCCACGTTGGATAAGATGAATTTGGAAAGCTACAAACTCCCCGTATGAACCACTTGCCAGTCGGGATGAGACTTTCATTTACCTTTGGTGGACCTGTTGCAATTATCGCCAAAATGTTCCGTGTTTTACACACACGTGTGTTAGTGTGCAATTACCCACATACCAGGAATACTTTCGTAATAAAAATGGGGAAATGCGTATTGTAAATTACCATGAAGGTGAAAAGTGTAAGAGTAAAACTACAGAGGGCCACGAAGTAATTTAATTCATCTATGAGCTGTTTTTTATATTACTCAATTTTATTATTTATCTTTATCATATGAAGCTAGTATGTATATGAGATAAAGCTCACTTAGCTTGTTATAATTTGCCGATAGATTAAATATTATTATAGGTGACCTGGCGGTCTAGGAGTAAGGTGTCAGACTTCTATGCTGGCGGCCGGGGTTCAATCCTCGGTCCCGGCACAGATTTATTAGGTCCTCCATTTCATCTCACAATCACCCTACCATTACACATTAGCGTAAGTGTGTATGACCCGAACGGGTAGTAAGACGCGGTGCTAATAATAATTAAATATTATTGTAGAAAGTGAAGCGCAATAAAGGTCACAGATGTAGGACTGGCTCTGTCTGTCAAACGCGTCAGAAACACATGCCATACCACATCATTCATATAATATCCTGTGCACACGTAATTTGCGTAAATTTTTTTCAGTCGCGTCCTGAGACGCCGCATCGCCGCTAAAGATAAATTCACACAAGCGACCTGCATTTTGTGATGCTTAAGTTGACGCCACGTCACCGTATCTGGAGCAGTGCCCTTGCGTCTATTTTGGACATCCAAACGCAAACTTAACACCAGTAGACCCGCTTTTGTGGCCTCATTGTCTAAGGCGTTACTCTTGCAGTACACTATACTGACTATGACGGGGAGATGGAGATACAAATCTAGGTCGGGTGTATTAAAAAGGGAACGGGGTGTTCCAAATTGGTTTTCCCTTCTCCCTTCAAGCAAATGCGGGTACACTCCATCTAAAATATAACCTCCTTAATCCCTAAAATCATTAGCGTAATTAGTAAATTATCGTACAACCAGAACGTGTAGTAAAACGCGGCTCTAAAAAAACAAAACACCAGTAGCACAATGACGCACGCAGTACATGTGCACTGCTCTATGTCTTCACATGCACTGACAGGACGCCGTGGGGCAACGTCATCACCTCATCCCTTATTTTGACTAACCCCTGATGCCAACTTGATGCCCCCGGACCTAGCGTCCAGTGGGAACCCCTTCAGTTTAATCCTTGTAACGCTGGAACGTGGTGTCAACTTTACTTCACAGGAAGCGACTGAAAACATTATGCGAATCACCAGTAACTTTTAGATCTAACATAAAAGGTTCTTCAACCGATGAATCGACAATAAGCTACCCACGTGTTTATATACAATATTACCCAGTGTTTGTACCAAGTGCTTCAAACATTGTCACAAAAATCACATACAGAAGATTTTTTACTTTTCAAAATGTGGTGAAATTATTTTATTTATTTTTAGTAATATCTAGCACGCACTTTCTACAGACACATATTCGCACTCATGGAGGAAACTAACTTAACATAGAGCAACCCTCATTGGTGTACACAAGAACAAAATAATCACTCTCTTCTGGTTCTGATTTGAATGTTGAGGCTCAAATCTTTGCTGGGTATATTTAGGTGTTTTTTATATAGCACCCCAATCTCCCACCAAGAAAATACAAGAACATTTATATTAAGCTTTAACTTATTCATTTCTACCCAATAAATGAAAAATGCACATATTTCGAACGGGTGGTAGGACATGAAGTAAATAATGAGGATACGGGGGTGCGAAAAAAAATAGAATAGGCTAAAATAATAGCTAAATAACAAACCAAGTGCCTGAAACCAAACTATCTTATTATTTAGACGATACCATGCGTCATAAGTGATTGGTCATGATCTTACTTAATCTATCATACATTCTTACTATAATTGGTATAAAATTTACAAAAAATATTTATCAGCAAACTATCCTTTATTTTAAAAAAAATGGATATTTTGTAAGTGTTATTTATCTAACAAATAAAAATGAATGTTAATTTTTATAATTAATTCATTATTTTAGTTTATTCTACGGATAATTCATATTAAAGAATTAAGGTTTTCTAAGAATCGATGTGACCATTTTGTTCAAAATATATATTGAAAATGTACCCACATTTGCGTGGAGAGAGTTTGGAAAGCCATTTTTGAAAAAAAGCACCTTCAGTACACCCGACCAAAATTTGAACTTCGATCTCCCCGTTATCGGCAGTCTAGCTCAACACAAAACTACCACGTTAGCTAACTACGCCACCGAGGCGAGCAAGTCTATGAATCTGGCCATTAGACTCCTGGTCTAGACTCATGACGGTCATAAACATACTGTTATCTTTCTCCGCAGAGGCTCACTATTTTCTTGGCGATCCTTTACCCCGGAGGGCCCACTTAATTCAAAACAAGCTGCCTATCAACTTACCAATAACCATCTAACATGGCTGCGAGTAGCAAAACTGGTAGCGATCATGAAAATAGTGCATAATTTGAGTATAAAACATGATATATTTTTCACAAAGGAGTTGAGTACATGCTCAGGCGCAAAAGAGATACACATTAAAATAGTAACACCTTTTAAAAAGGAATCTCTAATAAACAAGAGATAAAAGATATTTGAACAAAATGACGTAAGGAATTTGATTTAAATTAATAATCTGAATTCTGTAATTTTTTTAAAGTTTACTTTACTTACTATCTGTTGATAATATACGCATATTCACTAATTACGCTACTAAGTCAGGGATGAGGAAGATTTATGTTAGAAGTAGTGCATCCACATTTTCGTGGAAAGCCATTTTAGATAAACCACCCTTAGTAAACTCTAACGGGATTCAAACCCCGATCTCCCTGTCACCGGCAGTCTAGTGCAACACGAGAGGCATGCCTTAGATCATGCGTCCACCGAGAAAGATGTAATTTTGTTTATGTTATTTTAATATATGAAGTTAAGTTTTAACCTATACAATAATAAAAGCAATTAACCGTACATTTTATTCTTTGTTTATATTAATACTTTCCAAAACACTTATAATATGAATTTCATTTAAAATTACCATCGAAGCCTTCGTAGTTTTAATAGGATCTTGGTAGGAAGTAATGTTTATAAAATACAAACTTTTGATGTTGGTAAATATAAATAACATTTTACTTTAATATTAGTATTGTCTTATGGGTATTGCTATCTACGAAAAACTATGGTTGAAGACCATAATAATATGGCAATTTGTATAAGTATATGAAAATTGTATTTCATTTTACTTTATTTTAGTGCTGACCAAAAGCAAGGCAACCTATAACAAGTCAGCACTGAAAAGTACATAGGAATATATCAAAATATAAGAATAATTACATGAGAAATAGTAATTATAGAGAAACAAAACATTAAACCAACAAATTGAGGTATTAAATTCATACAGTGATGTACAGTGATTAAAATTAATAAACAATAACATTACTATTGTACATAAAACCAATCAAAAAGGAAAGTATTTTTTTAATATTCTAATGTGAAACATAGGCCTATAATTAAAGTCTTTTTTGGTAAGGGAGCTCCTTAAATAATGCTCTGAGCTTTAATCTTTCTTTTTGATAAAAAATCAAATTTGGCAAATCTAGAATTAGCCCTTCGAATGCAATGGGCAAGAGGTCTGAGCTAGTAAAAGTTATCGATAAAAAAATAACTGTGGATTCCAAGATGCCCGAGAATGCGTTAACGTTTACAACTGTTTAAAATATTATTTCCTTTACACATTAAACAAATGTAGCTACTATTTCGTGGTAGTTATCACGTTAGTTTCAGGTTGGAGTTTAGAGGGTGCGATAAAAGGTAGGTATTTTGCGTTAAAAAAAAAAAATTAAAACATTATTTTGGTAATGTAAATCAAATGTTTCTCCAATATAAACATTTAGTTTAATTTTCTTCATATGGTTACCTGAACAGCTCATGAGTATTTATCAAGATTGTCCTGGAATTTAATGTCAACTTTTCTCCTTCATTTAAAAAGTTTCTCATCTACTGCTGCTATGCTCATGACAGATATTCAACCACGGTTGATATCATTATTTGAATAATATTAAACTATATTTCTACTGAATAAATATTTGATTTATTTTGATATAAAAATTGCAAAAACACTGGTCTTAACACTGATTCCCTTCATCTGCAATGTAAGTGCGAATAGACTACCAATTTAAGTACGATACACAATGTCCTGTGTATTCAAGATAATCACGTAGAAATGTAGATCAGCCCGTATGATTCCTCCAACTAAAACACTCCCATGGGAAGCTTAAAGACGGTAATTATTGTTTATTTGTGTGTGTTTGGTTTTTTTTTCTCTAGAAATGAACCAGACGTGCAAAGTGTGTGGCGAGCCAGCGGCCGGCTTCCACTTCGGGGCCTTCACGTGCGAAGGATGCAAGGTGAGACATATCTTTTTGGTTAATACGTACTTCATACGCCTTGATTAGGAAGTAACACGTAAGTTTTACTGAGAGAAGAGATTCGGTGATCGATTCCTGTCAGGATCACGAAATATTTAATTGGTGGAGTAGGAGTTTACATCCGCACACCTTTGAGCACCGTGTCTTACTACCTGTTCGGATTGTACGCATATTTACTAATTACGATAGTACGATAGTGTGTTCAAGGATAAGAAGGGTCAAATGTAGAGTAAGTGTACCCAAATTAGCGTAGAGAGGGCATTTTGGTGACACAAAAAAAAACTCTCAATACACCCAGCTGGGATTCTAAGCCCAACCTCCACGTCAACGGCAGTCCAGTCTATTGGGAGAGTGATGCTTCAAACAATTCTACCATCGAAGTTGATGGCCCCTTGGAGGTTTAATATTTTGTGTGTTCTATAATTAAACTAGCTCATAAGTTGGGTCATAAAATCTGTCGACTTAGAAAGTGGGCCTTAAAAACTTCCAAAGAGAAACTTAATTCAGGCCTACTTATTTCAAATTGTACTTTCAAATTTAATGTTTTTAGAAACCATGTTTGAGTTATAACAAGGTTTATTATTAGTAAACGATTCCGATGAGCCTATTATAATAGTAATTTGTTAATTCAATACTCTTTTGTAAATCGAAACATTGCTTCATTTAACTGTGAGATCAGAAAGGCTGATTCCAAGTTCAGAGGAATGTAGTTCAATCCTAAGTGATCTCTAAACCAAAAGAGGAGTATATTTATGGCTGGATTTGTTTTACTACTAAAATCATGCTATTTAGTATGAATTGTTATTGCCTTTGGTTAAGCAAATATGTTACTACTTCTATATTTACCTTGGCTTTCAAAGTTGGTGTTAACTGAATAAATAATAAAATATTCACTTAAAACTAGTTGAATCTATATTCATTTGTATAGTAAGTTAATAAAAATATATAATTTTGTTGATACCAGAGTTAATATCATATTATACTTACACAATGTATTATATATTAAAAATTAACAAACTGTGAGAATTACAATATGTTTTGTTATTATTCTATAATAAAAGTAGCACATTTTGATTAAAAGTATTTTGTTTTTACCACCGCGTCTTACTACCGGTTCCGTGGAATCAAGAAAAATTAATAAACGTGTGTGTGTGTGTGTATGTGTGAGCGTGCGTGTGTGTGTACTTAACAACTTGGATTCTAACCTTAACCTTCTTGTGCTATTTAGGAACTGCACTATAGTATTGAGATAGAAATTGACTTTTGAGCAAATAAGTCACCCATACAATTTCTTCAAACATAATAGGCATATAAAATGTATTTGAATTTAAGGCGGACCAGTAGATCTGTCATCCATCAAGATTCTATTTGGGACCAAGCCCCTCAGGAATA
The DNA here is from genome assembly GCA_901482245.1 of Timema douglasi. Lineage (NCBI taxonomy): Eukaryota > Metazoa > Arthropoda > Insecta > Phasmatodea > Timematidae > Timema > Timema douglasi. The sequence continues at coordinate 115,771 of CABEEJ010000025.1, read as the reverse complement.
TCGTATTGTAATACACAGCTACAGTAGCCCCATGACTTCTTTGGTGCTTACTGACAACTCACAGCTGACAGTTGACAGCTTTAAAAAGTTACCAGACCAAATTACGCATCCCTACGCCGAACCAGATGATCTGCAAAAACATGTGTTTAGCAGCTGTCACTTTTGACAGTCAAAATTTAGGTATATACCTAAATGTTGACTGCTCGAAGTCAGCTGTGAGATGTCAGTCAGCACCAAAGAAGCCGTGGAGCTACTGTAGTTGGTCTAATTTGATGGGAACAACTTGTGCATGGGTTAGCCTTTTGTTAGTGTTCAAGTCAAGACTCGCTCAGAGCAAAAGTTTTTTTTAGTAAAAAATCTAGGGAAACATCTAGCTAGAGCTAGATAAACTTTTAAGGAGGAGATTTCCATGTGTGTCATCTTTAGATCTTTAGACATATACTAGATATTATAAATGCGATTTCCCCCAAAAAATATAGTAAATATATTTTAGGGAATGAAAGGAAATTTATATATACTTCAAGATTATTTGTTTATCAATTTTAATTAGTTCACTATTTTTCAATCTATAAACAAACAATCACAAAATTTATAAGACATAAAATTTGCAAACTTAAAATATTTATGTTTAACAATTTACATTAAAATACTGCTTAACTAATTCATAATCCTACACTAACTGATAAAAAATAATAATTTTAACAAGGATACAAAAATTATATCCATACAAGACGAAATATAATAATCTTAAATTATAGGTCTAGCAATTTCTAAACGAGAAAATGTATGCCTCAAAGTTCACAATTAAAAAACAACAAAACACATAGCTTTAATTTTTAGGGTACCTAATCCCCTTCTTAGTCCAGTCCAATCCAGTCTGTGTTTTACTCTCTTTTGCGGAAGAAGGGTACTTATATACCCAGAAAATTTCATAATCATGTGTTTTGTTGTTTTTTAACTGTGAACTTTGAGGCTTACAATTTTCTGGTGTGTCAGACTCGGCCTCCACCGGGTTCTTCGGCCCCTCTCGCCAGCCGCCATGTCACTAGGACGTGAACTCTGACCCCTCCACAGAGTGGCCATCATCCACCTGTAGGCCATGCCCTTCTATTCTCCTTTCAATGTTCAATTTAATATAAGCGTCTGGTGTAATTTTTATTTTGTAAACGAGAAAATGTTGAATTACTGCAATCCCATTTTTAGAGAGATTATTATATTTGCGTTCAAGTATTCATGCGCCAAGTCATATGCTCTGAAGCAGTCACTTTTAATAGACACTATACCTACAAAATAACATCATGAATACAGAGAGTTTAATTTTATCAATGTTGGCCACAGAATAATATGTTTGTATTTTATAAAAGACTAAAGGTGACCTGGCGGTCTAGGGGCAAGGTGTCAGTCTTCTATGCTGGCGGCCGGGGTTCAATCCTCGGTCCCGGTACAGATTTATCTGATTACCAAACCCTTCCTTTACCTCTGACAGGACATCTTGGGAATGTGGGGTATGCCTGGCCTCCACCGTGGTTCGGATCCCACGTTAAACTGTAGGTCCTTCATTTCATCTCACAATCACCTTACCATTACACATTAGCGTAAGTGCGTGAAACCCGAACGGGTAGTAAGACGCAGTGCTAATAATAATAATAATCTAAAAGACTCTTCCTATGAAAATTGGACTATATTATAAAAGACTTAAATATTATTTCGTACAATGAATATGAACCACATATAAAAAAAATATACACTGGGAGTAACGTGATCTCACAATGCACTTGATGGTTGTTGATGGAAAGTTCAGGGTTCAAGACCCGTAAAGGTGTACTGGGGCGATTTCTAGCATGTGATTTAACACTGTAGTTTCACAATCCTCTAGCTACATTAATGTAGGAGCACGTTTTCAAAAACATCTTTCTAATCTACACCTCAAAGCTTAGTTCATTAATACACCTTTTGTTAAAAGTACTAATTAAATTAAATGTTACGACACAATCGTGCATACGTTCTCATATAGCCTATTATAATTTTAAAAAACGTTATCAATAAACTACACTTAAATTAATGTTTATAAAAATCACCCTTTACAGTGTTAGTTGTTATATAAGACGCACCTTATGTACACATTTTGAACCAAATCATTTAGCCATTTACAATAAAAAGTTGAATTTGTAAAAATTGGTCAACAGAAAATTTACCTTACCTTTAGAGATAAAATTAAAATTCAGATTGAGTCTCGATATATTTATTTGTGTGTGTGAACATATATCTATGGTTTTATATATATATATGTATATGTATATATATGTATATATATATATGTATATATATATGTATATATATGTATATATATATATGTATATATATATGTATATATATATATATGTATATATATATATATATATTTGTGTGTGCGTGTGTGAACAACCAACTGAGACTTTAACCCTAGCTACCCCAATTAATATATATATATGTGTGTGTGTATGTAAACAACCAAACTAAGGTTTTAACCCTAATTTCCCTTTTATATGCGAATATATACATATATATACGTATATATGCGAATATATACATATATATACGTTTATGTACATATGTGTGTGTCTGTAAACAAGAATTTTTATTTGTGTGTAAACAACCAACTAAGATTTTAACCTTAGTATCCCCTATTAAAATATATATGTATATATAAAAACACTGTTCTAGCGTTCCTAATTATGGAACATATTACAATCAGTGTTGTTCGAGTGTTGTAACACTATCAAATACAGCTTCCTGCCATCATTCTTAATGTTATGCTTAATTGACTCTAAAAGCGTCAACGCATTTCTCTCTCTCTCTCTCTCTCTATATATATATATATATATATATATATACACACACACACACACACACACATACGTGTCCCTGTTTAATTGATGGTCATTAAACTCGAACTCTTCGTAAATAAGGTCCTTCTGTCACTTTTAAAATCCCAAATAATAGTAATAATCCTTCTGGCATGAAACTCAATTTATTCTAGTAATTTTTATCATAATTTAATACCTTATCTCGTGTTTCAAAAAAAAAAACACCTGAAGAAACAGAATAATTGGCTTGAAATGTAGTTTGGAAATATGTCGTTTCCATTTCTTCCGTCCCTCCCTTCCCACACACCCCCTTCCCTCGATCTCACGGGAAAGGGGGAAAACACATAAAAAGACAAGGGTATTCACTTTGGCCCCCCCCCCAATGGATATCCATTTGATGGCACCGGTCCTGTCTCCGGGTGGATTCCAACAGTAAACTTTGAAACCGATTCGTGGAATGCGGATCAGTGATGACAGAACAGTTTGGAATGTATTAGTATTGAATGATATGTTGTAGACGCTGCAGGCAAATCACCATTTTTCGGGGAAGAATCAAAGAAAACTGTATTGAGAGTGACTTTTAAATCAAGAATAAGAACAACTCAGCTTCTTAGGAAGAAAGGATTGGTTAAGTGAACTATACTTTTAATTATATGCCTTAAGGGAAACTAATATATATATTTCTAGCAGTAAATATAAACATATAAAACTATACATAGTGCAGTTGGTGGGAAATGAACCATGACCTCTTGGATCATACTCAGCGTTTGAGCAGTCTCACTCTTGTGGTAAATATGAACGGCTGTGTTCATGGGCAAATAAACAAATAATTTCTTGACAATCTTCGTGACCAAATTAAATAAATAAATACTTTTGTTTGGATAAGCTTCTTACCGTGGATTCACAAGTTCACCAAAAACCAATAGCAAAAATTAAACATAATCACGTGACTGTCTCTAAAAAAATTAATATACACTATATTCCGGTGTGAGTTGAAATAGTTTCATCTTTGCTTACGTTGCACTATTACGAGCTGCTTATAAGATACAAACAGTGCAAATATATTTATATTTCCATAAAGCTTTGCGCTATCTTATTTTATAAAAAAACACATAGTAGCAATAACCTTAACATACTTGTGTATCAGTAGCGGCACGTAGCTAAAATTAGTGAGGGTGCTGCTGCTCCAGAAAATTTTTAGCCTTAGTTTTAAAATTGTGTAAAAGGAAAAAAAAACATGTATAAAAAGAAAATTTATTCAGGAAATTGATAAAATCTTAACAAAAAAACATTTTTTACTTACTTTATCTTAAATTGTTACAGTTCAAGCTTGATCTATTCATTTAAAAATTAAATCTATTCTTCTTGTTTTAATTTGCACAAAAAGTTCAATAATTTTCTCCTTTATCTCTGGATGACAATTGAGGACTTTTTCTCCATTGAAAGTGCTGCAAGAGCATTTAGTCATTCTGTTAAATAAAATAACCGGAAAGAAATTAATCAAATAGAATAGCTGGAAACAGAATAATAATCTAATTGTACACTCTTCCACACTTTATCCCATTCATGAATATGGTACGCGGTTTTTAAGTACAAAACAAGCTGAGTAAGAAAAACTTCCTTCCCCTATCACGCCAGAGCCGGCACTGCAAGAGCAACAGTGCTATCTCCACTTGGCAGTCCCATCTTCATCCCCACCTCCCTCTTAAGTGCGCATGCGCACAGCAGTCAAACACCACGTCACTGGCACTGTGAAGCTCACAGTTCCATACAAATATTTTTGTATATTTTTCATAAACTGGGGGATAGCTACAGAAGTATTGACATTAAGCTTAAGGAATATATATTATACTACAAAAATAATGCAAGAATTAAAGAGAAAAAAGGACTCATTATATTAAATGTTATCGATAATATCAAATGGAAATAAGGGTTGCTGCAGTTCTGCGGTGCCTATAAACGAGCCACCACTGCTGTGTATTTTAATTCAAGAAATGTTGTCGATCACGTGAATGTTTTTAGTAGGCCTATGTGTTACAAAGTATTATGGATGAAAATATATTCCTTCTACCATTTTAATTGCTGCGTCACTCAAGCAGATTCTGATTTTGATTTTCTGCAATCGTGTGAATTGCTAAGCCATTGGAACATAATATGATTTCTATGTTTTGTGATTGTGCTGGCAGCTGGCAGCTGGCTACTCAAATAGATTCTTCTCTATATTTTCCACAATCTTGGGAATTTATAGGACACTCAAGCATATTCCATTTTCTATTTACGACAAACTTACGAATCAAACTTTAATGTTTGAGACCAATCATTAAAAACTATTCTTTTTTGAACCGCGTATTAACATCCATCGGAGCTACCCTCACTAGTAAAATACCACTCACTAAAATAATGATTCCTAAACATTTGCATGCCTTTGTGTGTTGGAGATTTGTACGTCAGAGGAACAGACCAACTATTTTGATTGGGACCACCTGCGTGAACCACATTTTACGTGTTGTTCATGCTTAGTCATATAGCCTTCCCTAGCCGCGGGGCAGGAGTGACCACACCACAATTTGAATCACGTTGGGCGAGAAAACGTTTAGACCGGTGAGTCGTGTCTTATCACAGACAACATGGCTCCACTGTTAAGTCAATGAATTCCTGGATGACTATTGTTTTAATGTCATCACATTGATTTAGGTTGCCATAGCTTGGTTTATTTATTTGAAGTATTGAAAAACACCTTTTTTTTTAACTGACTGATTATATCAGCATATGACTTATAAACTAGTTTAAATCTAGAAGACACAACCTCCATCTCTCCTGCCGTCATTCATCACTGTAAAAGGGGAAACCCATATTTCACCAATCAAAACCTTTTAGGCCAGGCCGGGAACTGAACTTAGGACCCTTAACTCAAAATGTAGACAAGTTACTGACTAAGTCAAGGTTTCGGTCTTAGCTTTTTGGATATTCTAGAAGGATTCGTTTTAGAGAATGTGTGTGTGTATCAAACTACGATGGGATTCCCACACTAAGGTGTGTAGTTCTCAGACAGTAAATAATATTGAAACTACTTTCATATATTTGTATATTTATAGTCATAGTTATCAGTAGATGTCACGTTTGACAAATAATACAGGGATTATATTTTAGCTTCGTTAGCAAAGAAATCTTTGAAATGTAATTATTTTCGTGTACACTCAAATCGGTAGGCTCGGGTTCTAAATCCCAAGTACATTTAATCCTGTTTACCAATGTTGCAAAGGTCAAGGTTCAGATCCAATCCTGATATACTTAGTATATATATTTATTTAAATATATATATATATATATATATAGTGCACTAATCTCTCTCCAGCCCAATTTTGTGACCGCATAGTCTAACGTGCTACATTCGTGTTAGACTAGACTGCCGAAGACGGGGAGTTCGAGGTTTGAATCTTTGTTAGGTGTACTGATGGTAATTTCTTCTAAATGTTTTTTCCAATTTCCTTCCACGCAAATATGGGTACACTTCCTCTAAATTAAACCTTACTAATTCCTAACACATTAATGTAATTAGTCCCTACATAGGCGTATAACCCGAACGGGTAGTAAGACATGATGCTTAAAAAATCTCTCTCCACACAAATGTGTATACATTTCCTCAAGTCATACCATTTCTTATGGAGAAATAAATAAGAAAATGCATTTGGGAATTTTTTCATCCACCCAGAATTTTTTATCATATTTATTACTCTGCGAACACCTCTGTGGTATAGTGGTTACTGGTAAGAGCTCCTGGCTACAAATCCAGAAGTCCCGGGCTCGATCTCTGGTGCTTCCAGAATTTCTGTGAAGCAATGGTTCTGGAACTAGGTCAACTCAACCTAGTGAGGACAAATGAGGAACTACTTTAATGAAAGAATAGCGGCTCCGGTCCAGAGAACTGAAAAGGTTTGTTGTGCCGATCTCATGGAACCTTTTATCCACAAAAGTTGGCACTACCATCACCAACAGATGACGGCCATTTGGTAGATCAGCTCGATAACGGGCTGATGTCATACAGTTGTTTTATTAATTATTTTACCTTTGGATCAGCTCCCCACCCCATCATTATCTAATGATCCCTCAAGATGCAAAACAAATAAACAAGTTTATTAAAAGATATTTTTGTATTCATTTATATACTATTACAGTTATTTATTTGGAAAATTGGCTTATCTAAAACATAAAATGCTCACTATGAAATTACTGATTTATTCCAATACTTCTCCCGGTACTTATGATTTAAAGAAAACATAAATATTCCCTCCACCGCCTTTCATCAATGAGTGTTCGAAATTCAAGTGTAACATTGCATATAATCACGACTATTACTTCACCTGTTCTGTGTGGACGATCAACAATCTTCTATCGGGAAAGGGGGTGGGGGGTGGGAGGGGTGAGGGAAAGGAGGGGGGGGAAAAGAGGAGTAATGAAATGCGGAAGATGTTTATCGACCAATAGCCTAGCGATTAAGACATATAATAAAACCACGATAAATACAGCGTAGCATAAAAAAAAAACATGCTTACACTTGTAATAATAAATATCGTGGCATATATTTAAAATAGGCGCCATTAGTCTGTGAAACGAATCGGTAGATATTAGCACTTCGCCTTGATTTACTTTGCGTTTGCTGTTTTTTATTTTATTACGCTTGGATTATACGTTCTACGTGGTATTATTACATTCAACATTTTAAATTGAATTTTGTAAGAACGTTTAAGGTGGGGATGTAGGGAACCATAAAAATGCCAGTGGTTTTTACGGCTTTTTTTATAACAAAATTTTTACTGACCAAATTAAATCAAATATTGCTCCAGCAGTAATATAAGAGTTTAATATTCTTCCCATGGTGATATCGACAGTTATTATTATTATTATTATTATCACCGCGTCTTACTACCCTTTCGGGTAATACGCACTTACGCTAATGTGTAATGGTAGGGTGATTGTGAGATGAAATGGAGGACCTACAGTTTAACGTGGAATCCGAGCCACGGTGGAGGCCTAGCATTCCCTACATTCACAAGTTGTGATTAATTCACGTCTTGTCAGAGGTGAAGGAAGGGTTTGGTAATCAGATAAATCTGTGGCGGGACCGAGGAATTAACCCCGGACCCCTAACATAGAAGTCCGATATCTTACCTCTAGACCACCAGGTCACCATCAACAGTTGTTGAATATCTCTCACGAACATAGTGTCATTATATGAGAAACTATCTTTTTAATGAAGAGAAAAAGTTATTTAAATCCAGACACCCTTGAAAGATATTTAAGAACTTCTGTTATCACCATGTGATGAAAATTGAGCTCCATATTTACACTAGAGCAATATTACATTTATTTTAATAAAAAAAAAGTTTTTCTTTAAAAACTGCAAAAACAATTATCTTTTCTGGCGTCCCTACATTCTCACCTTAATTCCAACAAGTTTGGATGTTTGATAGGATGTTTATATCTGAGCCATAAGACCAGGGATCGATCACTAATAGGGTGCACAGCGATATTGATTTTGAACGATGTTTTGTTTCTATTATATCGCGTATTGCTACCCGTCCTAAATACCCAACTATTTTCGCAAATGGGTTAGGGAGGAGTAACAAAAATTCAGAGGATATGTCACCACATTTTTGAGTATAAAGAGTGATAAACTATTAAGGGGAAATATACATCTCGATACATCCATCCGGTATTCGAAACCCAGCCTCCTGGATATCGGTGAGCCAGACTAGACGAGTCTGATGCCTTCGCGAGTATTCCCACTGGTGTGGTTAGTCTTATAGCCTATCTCAGTATACAAAACAATTAATTAAACCCATTTCTGCTTTGAGGATTCAAAACATATATAGTTTTGCCTCACTGACCTATTTGGTTTAAAATTGATTTGGTCTGTAAATTCTGAAATCGCAAACAAAATATAATTTGAAATAAGTAATTCTATGGCTGCAGAAGAATTTACGTTTACATTTTCTAGACTTTCTTGATTTATTAAAGATATTATTTGAAATTATTCCTAAAATGTTTCATATAGAGGTATCAGCGATTTATTTATTGTGAATAAACTAAAGCTGCTCCGACCACTTTTGAATTATTTCTAACCTTTTATGAACTTGTTGGAACACTACTATTTATTAATCTATTATTATTGATAAAACAAATATCATTGGGACTATTCCACTGTAGTCAAATTGTTACATAAATAAAGCTCACTTTTTTGTTTTGACATTTTTTTATGTTTTAACATAAAAATTTTAAATAAACATCCTAACAACTTGCATTTGTATGTAACGATGAAAATATTAAATTTTCATAATATACCCAACAGTGTTTTTGTTTTATAACATAAAAAGCTATTTTAAGTTGGGGGGAGTGAAGGTCAAGGTGATATGCGAGTTAAATATATATTTTTTTAGTTTTTATAACATAAACAGTATTTGACCTAACTAAAACATTGTTTCATTTTATACCTTAAGTTTATTTTTCTAATCATAGTACTTTAAACAGGTCTTATACATCTTTCAGGGACATAACGGAATTTTAACAAATTTTTTTCAATCTATTAAAAGGGCTTCTAATCAAATTCTTTGGTGCGCATGACAAAGCTTCAACACCCATTGAGATTAATATGTTTAGAAAACTAAACATAACAAATTTACTCAAGGAACTCTAATTTATTTTGGCCCGACTTTTTTATATATAAAAACTGTTAATTAATACATTGACCATAGCTCTTTATTCCTTCGTATACATCTTGGAGATAAAATATTATTTAAATTGAAAAATTAGACTTGGACACGGAAATCGAACCCGGAACCTTCGGCTTAATATGAAAATGCTCTAACCACTGAGCTATCCAGCAATAATACCCTTTCCAGGGTCATTTTTCACTCATATTTTAAGTCATGAGGTATGAAGGAACAATGACACTGAACAAGGGACGATTCCTGGATAGCTCAGTGGCGAGAGTATTGGTGTACTAAGTCGATGGTCCCGGGCTTGATTCCCGTGTCTAGGTGTAATTTTTCAATTTAAATATTATGATATTTAGATGCGGATATAACCGCAAATTAACAAATATAATATCTTGGCTATTTAATCTGTCAATAAAGGGATGAGATAAATTTAAAACATAGAAATAAAATGTTAAAATGTATTTAAATAGTAATAGGCGATATCTTAGTAAAAAAAAATCCTCTCGAATATTTCTACAAAAGAAATAATTTCCTAGAAACCACTAAATCCATCTTAAATGTTGTGATTGTATTGACTCAATAAATGGATGAGATAAATTTTAAATCATAGAAATAAAATGTTAAAATGTATTTAAATAGTAATAGGCGATATCTTAGTAAAAAAAAATCATCTCGAATATTTCTACAAAAGAAATAATTTCCTAGAAACCACTAAATCCATTTTAAACGTTGTGATTGTATCGAATCATCAATCCTAATGTGAAACTGGCTGCACTTGCCGTTGAATCTTTATTTTTCCGATCCGAAAATAACTGGCATTGCAATTGCATTCCACGCACCGGAGGTCGATTTAAAGGAGTTTGTGAGTCTCATCTTTACAAATCACAGCGCCACGTTAACCCGCTTGAACCCTTTAGACGGTCGATTGTTCCATAGGTGTGTCGGATCGCGGCACTTTTAAACGATCGATAGCCGTGGATAATCGATTAATCTATTCTTTTCTTTATGTGAAACCTGTGTACACGTTTTTTTGTTGTTTTTTTTACTTGTTGGTTTCCACAATGATTGATCGTTCGATAGATGTTTTTGTTCAAGGGCAATTTAGGAATATCTTTAATGTAAGAATTAGATAACTCTTAATGTAATGATATAATTCGCAAAATTATTCCCAAAATGGCTTATTTATATTTTAAAACAATCTAGAACAACAATATTTACAATATTTAACTTCATCAAATTATGATCACTTTAAGCCACGTCACATTTTGTTTAAATATAAAGTTGATCCCTTTTAGTCGTCATTCTCACAATACACATGGTTGCTGATGACAGGAGAAGCCGGGTTCGAATCCTGGTCGGGTGTATTGAAGTTTATTTTTTCTTAAATATTTTTCCAATTTTCCTCCATGAAAATGTCTATATACTTAATCTAATTTCAACCTTCCTCAATCCAAAAACTAACGAAACTATTTCACATTCTTATAGCTTGAACGGGTAGTAAGACTAGATGACACACTCGTATTTAAGGGTAGGAAAAATGTTGGCCTACTATTAACGTCAATCACCTCTTGATTTCAGTTGAATACAAACCATCACCTGAATGAAATCACAAAACCAGTTTGAACATATTATATTTTATTAAAAACTTTCATCGTTTAAATTTGGTGTTTCAGTGCGTGACAACATTTTTTTTTAAATCAACTCAATTTTAGATATATGTATACAGGTCTTATATATGAATGTAATTTTTTTTTTTAAACTTGATAATCACAAATTTATATGTATTAATGAAAATATTTATTATTGATTTATTGTTAATAGCTTATGCATCGTAAGTAGTGTTAATGCTATCATTCATATTATTTAAAGTAGTTCATTCAGTCAAACAAAAATAGTTTCCATAGCTATTCCCTGAACACTAAAGTCACACTACATTGTTTGAATACGTTTCTGGTGGTCTGACTGAGGTCGTTTCAATGTCAAAATGGTAAATTTCATAGCTATATATTTTCGTTATTTCTTTACTGAATCCCTAACCCGCCTCGGTGGCGTAGTTGGCTAACGCGCTAGTCGTGTTGAGCTCGACTGCTGAGGACGGGGGGATCGAGGTTCTAATCTCGGTCGGGTGAACTGGGGGTGGTTTTTCCTAAACGGTTTTCCACTCCCCCTCCACGTAAATGCGGGTTCACTTATTCTAATTCAACCTTCCAAATTCCTGATCCATTAGCGTAATTAGTACTTAAATCGTATAACCCGAACGGGTAGTAAGACGCGGTGCTAAATAATAATAATAATAATAATAATAATTTACTGAATCCCATTCTGCAGAGAGCAATTCAATTTTATTCATAAGCTTACCTTTGTTATTATGGTATAGTTACACAATGTGAGGTTAGCATTTGTTATTTTGGAAATATATAGTAGGTCTATACCTATTTAATTAATTACCACCAAATTTGAAACTTGTGGACACTTTCAGTTTAATGATGCGTGCTATGCACATTTGTTTCAGAATAAAGCAAAAATAGTTTGAATAAAATTATATATTAGTTTTACTCGATATAAAATAAACGGTATTTTCCTTAATTTTTTTTATTAATATGAGTTTTTAAAGTATTAAATAAAACATAAACTCTTATTGAACTTGTGTAGTTCTTCACCTGACACACTTTACTCTTAATGGGATATAGACATGTGGGTGGTTAAGGTTTAATATATGTGTTCAATGCAGCGTTACTATTGGCTAATATGTACCACACCCCGGATATATTCGTAGAAAAAAAAAAGGTACACTTCGATTTGATGGTTAAATGTTGGGGGGAGATGTGATTGAATGGATCAACGTAGAGAATTGAACAAGGTGTGAAATATTGTATTAAACGGCTATTAATCAAATCTTGTGAAATGTTTCCCCAGTATGTTGGTACCCCTCATCCCTTTTTAATGGCCATTAATGTCGCAGACTTCATGTATACACGCTGTTTACGTCAGGCTCTTGGCACTATGTGGGCTATTTACAAAGATATATTTTTACAGTGACGTCGCGTGAAGTGTCGCAGAGAAAGCAGAGTTTGTTTAAACTGTTGATGTCAGTGGTTATATCATCACTCATTCATTGGTCAGTTATCAACGAAAATATTTTCTCATGGGAGCAGAATCTACGTATGATTGATTGATCAAATGGGGAGCAAGGGGGTGAGAACAAATTACAGGAATAGTTTTAATAAGCTCTGCTTTTCCTGGAAGGCCTTCACGATCCGACACTGTATTGCAATATATACATACAATGAACCATTTCAAATTTTAAAAAGATATATATTATTTAAAATTACAATGTGTAACGTTGTTAGATACAACTATTTTCTTAAATCTATAAAAGCTACAAAAATAATTGTATTGTACGTATGGCGGCCGGGGTTCAATCCTCGGTCCCGGCAAAGATTTATCTGATTACCAAACCCTTCCTTCACCTCTAACAAGACATCTTGTGAATGTGGGGAATGCCAGGCCTCCGCCGTGGTTCGGATTCCACGTTAAACTGTAGGTCCTCCATTTCATCTCACAATCACCCTACCATTACACATTAGCGTAAGTGCGAATAACCCGAACGGGTAGTAAGACGCGGTGCTAATAATAATATTGTACGTATACGTCAAGTCATGTGATATTTAACGGTCACTTTTGATTAATAATATCAATACCTATGACATAATAATAATAATTAAAAAATATGATCACTATTTGCCGAAAAAATATTATGGTTGTATTTTTAAAAGTTACTAAGTGTATTTATATAACTAAAGGCTTTATTAAAATAATCAATATTTAATTTTTAATTTCAGTATCGGAAACCAAGCTAAATCACCCTAAGAAGTAGAATGAGACGTAATAGTTGTAAATAAATACCCTAGATCCCAGCAATCTCTTGAAAAGGTATGGGAAAGTAGGTATCATATTGCATGTTCGTTTGGAAAAACTATAGTATCACGGTAGAATACCAAAAACTAAGAAATAAAATATAGTTTTTATAATTTCCCTAAGATATAATTTAACATATATATTTATTCGATTTATAATTTTCACTTCACCGCGTCTTACTACCCGTTCTGTGTATGCGCATATGAACTAATTACTCTAGTGCGTTTTTGGATTAAGAAGGTTGAATTTAGAGGACGTGTACACTAATATGCGGGGAGGGAGAGTGGAAAACCATTTAAGTCAAAACATCGTCAGAACACACGACCTATATTCGAACACCAATCTCCCCATCATATGCAGTCCGGTCTATTGTGATATTGATGCCTTAGATCACCGAAGAGGGTTTGTCTATTATGAATGCCTTTTGTGAAGTGATTGTGAAATCATTTCCTTTAACTAATTATTGGTGACCTGGCGGTCTAGGGGTGAGGTGTCAGACTTCTATTCTGGCGGCCGGGGTTCAATCCTCGGTCCCGGCACAGATTTATCTGATTACCAAACCCTTCCTTCACCTCTGA
>CABEEJ010000025.1:34233-86121 GCA_901482245.1 Timema douglasi | reverse complement strand
TTCTTCCAGGTCATTATAACATGTTTCAAGACTAGTGATTTCTTCCAGGTCATTCTAGCATGTTTCCAGACTAGTGATTTCTTCCAGGTCATTATAACATGTTTAAAGACTAGTGATTTCTTCCAGGTCATTCTAGCATGTTTCCAGACTAGTGATTTCTTCCAGGTCATTATAACATGTTTAAAGACTAGTGATTTCTTCCAGGTCATTCTATCATGTTTCAAGACTAGTGATTTCTTCCAGGTTATTCTAGGATGTTTCAAGACTAGTGATTTCTTCCAGGTCATTCTAACATGTTTAAAGACTAGTGATTTCTTCCAGGTTATTCTCTCATCTTTCAAGACTAGTGATTTCTTCCAGGTTATTCTAGCATGTTTAACGACTAGTGATTTCTTCCAGGTCATTCTATCATGTTTCAAGACTAGTGATTTCTCCCAGGTTATTCTATCATGTTTCAAGACTAGTGATTTCTCTCAAGTTATTCTAGCATGTGTCAATACTAGTGATTTCTCCCAGGTCATTCTAGCATGTTTCAAGACTAGTGATTTCTTCCAGGTCGTTCTAGCATGATTCAAGACTAGTGATTTATTCCAGGTTATTCTAGCATGTTTCAATACTAGTGATTTCTTCCAGGTCATTCTAGCATGTTTAAGGACTAGTGATTTCTCCCAGGTTATTCAAGCATGTTTCAATACTAGTGATTTCTTCCAGGTCATTATAGCATGTTTCAAGACTAGTGATTCCTTCCAGGTCATTCTAACATGTTTCAAGACTAGTGATTTCTCTCAGGTTATTCTAGCATGTTTCAAGACTAGTGATCTCTCGCAGGTTATTCTATCATGTTTCAATACTAGTGATTTCTCCCAGGTCATTCTATCATCATGATTAGTGATTTATTCCAGGTTATTCTAGCATGTTTCAATACTAGTGATTTCTTCCAGGTCATTCTATCATGTTTCAATACTAGTGATTTCTTCCAGGTCATTATAGCATGTTTCAAGACTAGTGATTCCTTCCAGGTCATTCTAACATGTTTCAAGACTAGTGATTTCTCTCAGGTTATTCTAGCATGTTTCAAGACTAGTGATCTCTCGCAGGTTATTCTATCATGTTTCAATACTAGTGATTTCTCCCAGGTCATTCTATCATCATGATTAGTGATTTATTCCAGGTTATTCTAGCATGTTTCAATACTAGTGATTTCTTCCAGGTCATTCTATCATGTTTCAATACTAGTGATTTCTTCCAGGTCATTATAGCATGTTTCAAGACTAGTGATTCCTTCCAGGTCATTCTAACATGTTTCAAGACTAGTGATTTCTCTCAGGTTATTCTAGCATGTTTCAAGACTAGTGATCTCTCGCAGGTTATTCTAATATGTTTCAATACTAGTGATTTCTCCCAGGTCATTCTATCATGTTTCAAGACTAGTGATTTCTCTCAGGTTATTCTAGCATGTTTCAATACTAGTGATTTCTTCCAGGTCATTCTATCATGTTTCAATACTAGTGATTTCTCCCAGGTCATTCTATCATCATGATTAGTGATTTATTCCAGGTTATTCTAGCATGTTTCAATACTAGTGATTTCTTCCAGGTCATTCTATCATGTTTCAATACTAGTGATTTCTTCCAGGTCATTATAGCATGTTTCAAGACTAGTGATTCCTTCCAGGTCATTCTAACATGTTTCAAGACTAGTGATTTCTCTCAGGTTATTCTAGCATGTTTCAAGACTAGTGATCTCTCGCAGGTTATTCTAATATGTTTCAATACTAGTGATTTCTCCCAGGTCATTCTATCATGTTTCAAGACTATTGATTTCTTCCAGGTTATTCTAGCATGTTTCAAGACTAGTGATTTCTCCCAGGTCACTCTAACATGTTTAAATATTAGTGATTCCTTCCAGGTCATTCTAACATGTTTAAAGACTAGTGACTTCTTCCAGGTTATTCTAGCATGTTTCAAGACTAGTGATTTCTCTCAGGTTGTTCTAGCATGTTTCAAGACTAGTGATTTCTCTCAGGTTATTCTAGCATGTTTTAAGACTAGTGATTTCTTCCAGGTCGTTCTAGCATGTTTCAAGACTAGTGATTTCTCTCAGGTTATTCTAGCATGTTTCAAGACTAGTGATTTCTCTCAGGTTATTCTAGCATGTTTCAAGACTAGTGATCTCTCGCAGGTTATTCTAATATGTTTCAATACTAGTGATTTCTCCCAGGTCATTCTATCATGTTTCAAGACTAGTGATTTCTTCCAGGTTATTCTAGCATGTTTCAAGACTAGTGATTTCTCCCAGGTCATTCTAACATGTTTAAAGATAAGTGATTCCTTCTAGGTCATTCTAACATGTTTAAAGACTAGTGACTTCTTCCAGGTTATTCTAGCATGTTTCAAGACTAGTGATTTCTCTCAGGTTATTCTAGCATGTTTCAAGACTAGGGATTTCTCCCATTTAATTCTAACATGTTTTAAGTATGTGCACGCTTAAAGGTCACTCTAACAAGTTCTAAATGCATATCTTGCCACAAGTCAGTTCACATAATTGAAGGTCAGGTCATGTTCTAGGTTAGCGCTTACTCTTAAGGTCAGTCTATCAAGTTTCAAGTTCACTCACTATAAGTGCGCAACTCTTACTATTTGGATTTTACTGGAATTGTTTCAGTAGCCACCAATTTGTATGAACACAATCTTGATTTTGTTTCCATACTTAGAGTTAACGGAAAATATAATCCCTGAGTCAACAGTTAGTTTAAGTTGTATGATCAGTGTAAATGGGTCGACTGGCTAGTAGTTACAGTACAATTTTCATAGAAATAACCGTATTCGACATCTATAAGAGTTACTATAACAACTTTCACGTATTCATACGTCAGGTAATGTTATCTACAGCAGTCACTCTCGATATATAATATAATCAACACACATGAAACAACATTATTAATATAATAAAAAGTTATTGATTTGGACATTTTTTTTTGTAGCTTTCAAATGTTTTGTTTCTATCAAAATACTACTATACCTAAACGATTTAACCTAAATGGTAGGCCACTTTCAAGTGAATGTTAATAAAACCAGGGGTAATTAAACCAACTATTGTGTTACTCGATCAGGAAAATAACCCAATTCTCTCAAGTCATAGTACCTCACTCCCACGACCTTCCACCCCTTAATTTTCCCACCCTTATGTCCCTCATTCATTTCCTCATCCTTGTGTTACTTTCTTAGTTCCCTTTCCCTTGTGCCCCCCTTATTTCTTTACTCTTATATTCCCCCTTATTCCTCCCTTGGTCAAGTACCAATTTAAACAAACACGTCTCCCCAGATTATATTCTGAAAGAGTATTTGTGTATATGTATATATATAAATTACATCCAGACAGGGTTTTGAACTCTGACCTTCCGGCCTCACATGCCGACCACTTTGCCGACTGAACCAACCCAGATCTTCTCAATGTCAATATGGCATTCAAATTCCCGTTAGTGTGTCATTTTTTTACATTTACATATAAGTATATCAGGTTTTCTGATGGGATAAAACAGAAGTTTGGACTTTAAATTAAATTTACTTGTAAGATCATTTAAAAACAAATATATACCTGACAATGCTTTCTCAACGTTAAGTGGACTTGTTTTTAATTGGCTGACATAATCTTACTTAGGTTACTTACTCTATGGCATTAGGCATGGCATGGCATTACATCCTATCCTTATCTTCTTAAGCTAGTACTATCCAGTCCAACTCATTACATCTTATCTCTTTCAGGTCCATTCTAATGTTATCCTCTCATCTGCGTCTAGGTGTTCCCAATGAACTCTTCCCACTAGGTTTACCAGTCATTACCCAGAACAAGGTTCTAGATTCTCCCATTCGCACTGCTTGTCCTGCCCACCGTAATCTACCAGACTTGATTATCCTAACAATGTCTTGTGATGAGTACAAGGTGTGTAACTCATTATTATATAACCTCCTCCATTACCAAGTAGCAACATTCCTATTTGGACCAAATATCTTCCTGAGCACCTTATTTTCGAACCCCTTAAAAAAATCGTCATGTAAGGTAAGATACCACGTTTCACACCCATAGAGAGAAACTGGTAAAATCAATGTTTTGTATGTTCTCAGTTTTACATTCCTTGACAACAGGAGAGATGTCAACCACTTACGGACTGAATAATAGCATGCATTTTCTGATTGTATTATTTTCCTAATTTCCAATCTATCATCGTTATTATTGTTTAAAATCGTTCCTAAATATTGTCATGAATCAACTCAGTCAAATAATATGTTGTTCGCAGTAATCTCTAAGCTATAACCCTTAATCTGTGTTCTCTGTGTGATCAAATACTAGGCTATACAAGAGGACGAATATTTACTAAATTAAAAATGACGTAATATTACCAATAGAAATTCGACCAAATACTTGGGTTTCAAGCTAAACAATTATTCCTTGAATTAACTCCTATTCATAACCGCAATCTAAAAGTTTTCCATTTATTTGCTTGTTAAATAAGGTTTTCTTTATATGTACCATAAAGTTATTCATGCAGTATTGGAAAGAGAACATATTTGTAATACCTCGTTTGACCAGTCACGATTATAATAATTGAATATAGTTTTATGATCCCAGGTTTTATTTCACGAAGCTATAAATTAGATCGATGAAATGTTTTTCACACAGTGTGAAGCTTGAAATTTGTATCTGCCTTGTGCTTTTAATTTTAGCTGATATTTTTTACCAAGACATTTCTCTCTCTCTTTCTCTCTCTCTCTCTCTCTCTCTATATATATATATATATATATGCGAAAGCCCTAACTCAATCATCACTCACTCACTCATCACTAATTCTCAAACTTCTCACAAAGCTAGAGGGATGAAATTTGGCACAGATGTTCCTTATAAGCTAATTAAGAAAAGTAAAGATGTTTCATTCCGGTGTTTTGTGATTAAGGGGGAGGGGGGAAATTGGGGTAACTAACATAATAAACAATATTGCTTTAGAAATTCTTTTTAGGCGTTTAGAGTGTAGTAATCCGAAAAATGTGTACTAGTAGTGCCTTAGAAAAAATATAGCATTTACTTTTAACCCCATAGGAGGTGGAAAAAAAATTAATACAGATGATTAATCAAAATATGTAATTACATTTTAATATGCAACACCAAGAGATGTTAGAATTCTGTAGTTTTTTGTTTTACTGAATTTTGTGGTGTTTGTAGTGTCTGTGTGAGTGAGAGGGCCCGGCCCGGGGCAGTATGTGATGGTGGGGAGTGGAGAGAGGGTAGGGGGAGACCTGTCCAGCCACGCTCAGCTGATAAAGCCCCAAGTAGTAGGCAAGGGGGCCTGCCGAAAATAGAGCTCCCCAAGAGAAACGATACATGGTCACCTTCTCGCGGTGTTTCTCGGGTAGCGCTAAGAACCATGCCATTAAGGTTCATATAAAAATTCCTCATTTTCATCCAAAAATAAACAATAACACAATATCCCGTGCGAAAGATGGGGATTCAGCTAGTTAGAAAATAATTGACGTAATCCCAATACGTAATTTCACTCCAAGTCCAAGCGTTCTTTATATAACTCTAATATAATTTAAAAATTCCCATCGCGTCTTACTCTCCGTTTGCGATGTACGTGTTTCGGCCATCTATTTCGAGAACTCAAATGTAGTTGAAAAATCAAAATGGACATGGGAATCAAACCTGGGATCTTTGCCCCAGAGCTTCATTCCCGTATCCAAACGTAAGTTTTAAAACTGTGCCTAATTTGATTGTAAAACGAGGATGACGGGCAGTCTAGAGGTAAGGTGTCAGACTTCTGTGCAGGGCGTCCGGGGTTCAATCCTCGGTCCCGGCACAGATTTATCTGATTGCCAAACCCTTCCTTCAC
The DNA here is from genome assembly GCA_901482245.1 of Timema douglasi. Taxonomy (NCBI): domain Eukaryota; kingdom Metazoa; phylum Arthropoda; class Insecta; order Phasmatodea; family Timematidae; genus Timema; species Timema douglasi. Next base: position 80,237 of record CABEEJ010000025.1, on the reverse strand, counting down.
CTCTGACAAGACGTGTATTAATCACAACTTGTGAGTGTGTGGAATGCCAGTCCTCCACCGTGGTTCGGATTCCACGTTAAACTGTAGGTCCTCCATATCATCTCACAATCACCCTACCATCACACATTAGCGTAGGTGCGTATAACCCGAACAGGTAGTAAGACGCGGTGCTAATAATAATAATATTATTATTATTATTATTATTATCATTAGCACCGCGTCTTACTTACCCGTTCGGGTTATACGCACTTACGCTAATGTGTGATGGTAGGGTGATTGTGAGATGATATGGAGGACCTACAGTTTAACGTGGAATCCGAACCACGGTGGAGACCTGGCATTCCACATACTCACAAGATGTCTTGTCAGAGGTGAAGGAAGGGTTTGGTAATCTAATAATAATAATAATAATAATAATAATCGCAATAATAATGTGTAATATGACGTCATCCTTAACAAGAGATAAGATCCACCTTAACTGACATATTAAGAATAAAAATTATATTAGTAAAATCCCCGCCCTACTTCTCTTGCTCTACGCCTTACAACCTGTCGGTGATATCAGTTATTTAAACTAATCGGATATGGATGATGAAGGTTGAATCAATAGAAAGTGTTTCAGCATTTTATGATGGAAGAGAGGTAAACTATTTCAGAAAGATCACCACCGTTTAGATTTAAACTCTAACCTCCTCGTCACTGCTAAAACCAGACAGGATGAAACTTAACCTATCTGGTAAAGATGAATAACAAAGTGCTAATATATTATATTATTATTATTATTATTACATTTATATGACTACCTCTGTATTATAGAGGGCAGAGTTCCTGGCTATAGATCCAGAGGTCCTGGGTTTTATCCCCGGCGTCTCCACAATCTTTCTGTGAAACAGTGTGTCTGAAACGAGGTCAACTCAGCCTAGGGAGGATTAATGAGAATATACTTGAATAAATAGTAGCAGCTCTGGTTTAGAAAACTGAGTTTAATGACAAAACAGTTTGTTGTGCTGACCACATGACACCCTCTACCCACGCCATGTTCACCAAAATGTGGTGGCCACTCTGTCAATATAGCTCGCTTGCGGGCTGATGCCATGGAGATTTTTTTTTTCTATTTCTACATAGTTTTTTATTTCATTAGCTAACAGGCCTATATTGGGTTGGTTAAGAAAGAAAATAGTGAATATTTCAATCAAATGCTTAGTCTACATTTTTCTCTCATTCGTATACATTTTAAAGTATATGCATCCTGCAAATCAACGATAGTTGATATCATACATGTGAGTATAAAGACAAAAACGTCAGTCACATCTTGTTTGGTCCTTTCCGGCGATGAAGAGTGCTGTGTTTAAATCTAAGTCAATTGCGACAATTTATTTTTTTATGGTTTTTTTCTCTCCCTTTACACAAATATTGGTATAGTCCATTTCAATTTCCCCCCTCTTAGTTCTTATCCTCTTTGTATAAGTATGCGGATAGTAAGGACTGGTAGTAAGACGCAGATTACGGAACAAAACAAAATAAATCAGATTTGTTTGTGAATAAAACTCTATTATTTATTACTTTGTAGACGGTCAATTGGAAGAAATTTCCATTTATAAAAGGTTTTTCGTCAGATATATTGAACCAATTTATAATTTTTAAAAAATGAGAAAAAGATAGATACTAATAATTAAAAATGTAAACCAAAGTGAGAATCAATATCAAAAAACACATTAATAGAAAAGGATGAGTATTATTATGTTTTCAGCTTAACGACAGGTCCAGTTCTTTTATCAGCAAACTTAGACCGCCAATGCACCCTGTCTTCATCCTCCTTCTTAATCTCTCAGAATTTTCTTATTTCCTTCAAGTCATCTAGTATTTGAATCTTCCTTCTTCCAAATCTTCTCTTTCCCTCAAACTTTCCTTCTATGATGTTATACAAAGGATAGTTGTGACAGATGTGGCCTATCCAGTTTTCTTTGTACTGAAGAATCACATCCAAAATTGTCATGCTCAGAATGAAGAATTCCATCAGTTTCTTCCTCAGTTCCAAACTCAACTATATGGTCAGCCATAACTTCTCCTTGTTGAAATATTTCTTGGTCATGGCGATCCTTGACCTAATTTACTTGATGCGGTAGATATCCTTTATTGGCAGAATTTGCAGGTACTGTTCTATCCTTTCCAACTCCTGGTTTGCAATTTAAATACTCAGCAGCAATTTTTTTTTAAATCCCCATCACTTTTGACTTCTCACTATCTCCATGAAATATTTTTTCACTGTCTCCACCAGCTGGTTCATCATTTCCTGAAACTCTTCTTCTTCTTTTGGTCAGCATTGCTAGATCATCTGATTATCTCACTGTTTTGATGACGCGTCCTACTATTCTGAAATTGCCACGTCCTTCCTGGGATTCCCTGGCCAGCCATTTTCCATACAAGTTGAACAGACTGGATGACAAACAGCACCCTTGTCTCACTCTTCTTTCTACATCCATGCTGTTCGTTCTCTCCCATATTCAGCCTTACTTTTACTCGCAGATACAGGTTCTCAATCAGCCTTCTGTCCTTCCATTTGTTGCCGCTCTACTAGCCGATATCGATATACTAACAATTTTACTCTGCATTTAATTTTAAGGATAAAGTTACATAACCTATCACTCGCTTTAGTGGGCTTGCGTACTAAACTCGTTAAGTCTGGTTTGCTGGTAACTGTGAGGTCAGGGTTTGAATTTCTTCTGGAGGTATTGGGATTCCCAAAGTTTGCGTTTGCATTGCAGGTTTACTATCATAGCTAAACTTGTTTTTGTAAGTCGTGCTATGAGATAGTCCGTATATTTAGAGATTACATATTAAATACAGATAAAAAATCAACAAAATAAGTTTCTTTTCATCAAATCTATTATTTATTTAAGGAATTGCATCTGTGAAAAAGCAGTAGAGTCATAAATATAGTTTATTCTGTTTTTCGGTCACGGGGAGGTTGCTGTTTGAATTCCGGTTGGATGTAATTAGGAGCTTTCCCCCCTAAATAGTTTCCCAATCACCCTCCACGTAAATGCGGATACATTATTTCTAAATTATATTTTCTTCATCCCTGCCTTATAAACATGATTAAGAAGCGTATAACCCGATTTGATGGCCACATGATATAAGGCGTAGCTCTTCTAATATACTTAACTGCCGATAACGTGGATATAGGGGTTCGATTCCTGGTCAGATTTACTGAGAATGACATTACTTAATAGGTGTCCTACTCTTACTCTACGCAAACGCGGGTACAATTCTCTTAAATTCATCATTCCTCGACTCTAATACATTAGCGTAATTAGTAAATATGCATATAGCCAGAACGGATACTAATACGTGGTGATAAAAAAAAATGCGTAAATACCGGACAGACAAGTAATAAGCGACAGTGATATAAATAGGGATGTAGCCTGTCACTTGACCCGTTATTCCACTAAAGAATATCTTAGCCTAAAGACCTTGCTTCCAATCAGCTGTGTAGATTGTTGAGGTTAGGAGAGAGATGGTGTATCGTCCTAGGAGGGCGACCTAGTTCACAGGGTCTGGCAACGCGGGCTATAACTCGCCGCCACCACAAACGCTTTGAATGTCTCTGGTGTTGGAGGACTATTAATTGGACAGGACATGCTATAACTTATCTTATAGACCGCTCACTGAACTGTGCTGAGAAAAGACCAGGAGGTAAAAAAAGAGAGGAGGAATAGAAGAAGAAAAATAGACACAGATTGGTTTCACTTCCATTTCGACGTTGAGGCATCAAAAACTGCTTCATTGTTAAACCGGCAGACACGCGCGGTACTGCAGTGCGACACACATCTATGGCTATCTACTTATTTATCTTTCATTTATTCATATTAATGATTAAATTATATCTACAGTAAGAAACATGGTAATTATAACTTACAAGCAAATGCAAAAACACATTTTAGCGATCAACACCATTAAATGTGTAATATAGGCCTATGATTATCTTTATTTGATAAATTTTTTTATTATCTTTCAAACGTGATAGCTGTAGATCCTACGACTTGACGCAATGGTTGTATTAAAGTAGTTTTAATCAAATTTAGTGGCCGCATGGTCTAAGACGTCACACTCGCAATTAACTAGACTGCCGATGATGGGGAGATAGGGATTCGATCCCTGTCGGGTGTACGGAAGGTGATTTTTTCCCTAAATGGTTTACCATTCTCCCTCCACGCAAATGCTGATACGCTTCCTCTAAATTCAATATTCCACATCCCTGGCGCATTAGAGTAGGTATAATTAGTACATGCGTACAACCCGAACGTTTAGTAAGACGCGTTGCTTAGAAAGATATAAAAAATGCGCACTCTTCCTGACATATTATTGCAACACGTGACCTTTACATGCTATCTAGTAGTTTTCATTGGTGCGCTAAGCCAGAGCTCTCGGGCTCGACTTCCGTTTCAAGGTGTCATTTTTCAATTCATTCGAATATGATTCAGAGACGTCTGATTTCCGTATTTACAATCATCCGTCCCTCAAGATTCCTCTTTCTTATATACATAACTGTATAGCATTGCTTTCTTCCCTCAGTTTATATATATATATATATATATATAACATTTCACTCACTTTAATTCTCTGAAATCTCATAGATTATGCTCAGTTCATGGATAAGGAAGAAAACTGACGCTTGCACAATTAATTGTACATGAATAGCGGAGCTACGGAGATGGAAATAATCTTTAGGTTTCGGATGAAACTGCATAATTTTACGAATATGATGCATGGAGAATTAATGAAGCGAGCAACGGAACAGTTTCGTTATTTAGTTTCGTGTTGTAATTATTACTTTTCAATAAAAATAAACACAATGCAAGTGTGTTTTACTTTAGATATTTACCTACAGCATTAAAATAAATGTTACGACACAATCGATTGAATTTTCTCAAATATTATGTAGAGTTAGTGTATTAAGTTACCTATCCTTTAGTTTAGGGTTAGATGTCTGATTCCAAAACTCCTCGGGGGGAACTTAATGAATGCTTCAGATAGCAAGATTTAGCTTAATCTTAAAATAGTTTCGGCTCCAGCCCGACGGACAGTATCATCGCGAGAAAATACTATTTTTGTTTTAGGGGATCATGAAACGTCGACATTTATCAACATTTCAAGTTTGATAGTTTTGATTATCACAATTATCACAATACTTTCTCTCTGAGGTGTCAATAGAAATTAAAAATATGTATTATTTGTAAATAATTGACTAAAAAAAATTATGTGATAATGTTTATTGATAAACTTTAATACAAATGATAAGTTAGAAAGCTATAATTTTGTATAAATTGAACATGTTATTCATTTTATAAGATACATAAGTAGCGTGCTAAACACAACAAAATACAAGACAGTGAAATATATGAAATTTAAATTGTATTTTTCATTGGGTAGCTTATAATGGTAGATTTTAATTCAACAAATCTCACTTCAGAAGGGTCAGCAGTTATCAGGTCAACTGAATCAATATCAACAAACATAATATAAAGGAATTTTTTCAAATATTATTATTCCTTCTAGTATCTGATCATTAGTCAAGATCTCTGACATTTTTATATGTTTATTAAAAAAAAGAACAAATGGTAAGAATGTCTCAAGTAGGTAGATTTTGAAGTGCATTTACAAGAAAAAAGTCATTTGTTACATACATACATATATACATACACGCATACACACATACATAACTGCATACACATATACATACATACATACATACATACATACATACATACATACACACGTACATACATACATACATATATACATACATGCATACATACGTGCATACATATATACATACTATTATTATTATTAGCACCGCGTCTTACTACCCGTTCGGGTTATACGCACTTACGCTAATGTGCAATGGTAGGGTGATTGTGAGATGAAATGAAGGACCTACAGTTTAACGTGGAATCCGAACCACGGTGGAGGCCTGGAATTCCTCACATTCACAAGATGTCTTGTCAGAGGTGAAGGAAGGGTTTGGTAATCAGATAAATCTTTGCCGGGACCGAGGATTGAACCCCGGCCGCCAGCACAGAAGTCTGACACCTTACCCCTAGACCGCCAGGTCACCCATATATACATACGTACATACATACATACGTACATATATACATACATACATACATACATATATACATACACACATACAAAAATTCATACATACATATATACATACATACACACACCCATACATACGTACATAAATGCATATATGAATACGTACATATATACATACATACATGCATATATATATATATATATATATATACGTACACACATACATACATACATAATCACGCCGTTCCCTTACGGGGTGGGCAAGAAACTGTGCCTATAGCTCAAAAAAACAACTCCTTTCTTAATCCATCCTCACTAACTTTCTCCACACTTCCCTTTCTTTGACTACTACCTTCGCTTCAACAAAATCCATACACCGAGTCATGCATGCTCTTTCATTCTTAAAACTCTTAATGTTTCTCTCTTTCACACATTCGTCTACAACATTTAGCTACGTCTTACATTAACTACCCCTTCCTTTTGATCCACACAATATACCTTCATATATGTGTAGCAAAATTGGGTTAGTGTAAAAAATAAACTGTAATTTAGTATGAAAACTAGGCAAACAAATTCTAACAAGTGTTTAATATAAATGAATTACTATAAAATCGATTAATAAATTTAAAAATATTCAATAATGTATTAAAGATGCAATTTCTTACGTCAATAATAATACATATTGTATAAATAAAAACAAGGGTGAAAAAGGTTTAAATACTGATTATAAAATGTAAAATAGTCTAAAATCTAAATTATTTAATGCAACATATACAAATATTTCACATAACGAAATCATGTTAATAAAATTATTGGATAGTAACAATAACTAACTGCACTCAATGATCATTGACTCATAAAGACGTAGTTCTAGCGCCTTACTAAGGTTTTGGACAAGACGCTGTCTCTAGGGATTTTTGGGAACTACCTTTTGTATTTTTCTTACGAATAAAATCACTGTGTCAACAAGGAGACATCAGAATATACGGTGGTACAAAAAAATGCATCATCCTGTTACTAGTAGGAATAAACTAGTGTTGCAAAAAAATGAATCCCGATGCTGCATTTATATGAATAAATAATTTATTTGCTTGAAAGGCTCACATTTATTTATTTTAAATAATAAATGTGGTTTTCTAGGACCATATTGTAATACTATTATCTAAAGAAGATATACTTTCATAACTAATTAAGAGTTTATGAAAGTTTTTCAGGGAATGGAACAACCAAGAGGTCAACTTCGTGGAAACAGATTTATTGGAAATTTCGTTTATACCATCTTTATTATTAAGTGTGTAATTTATTATTGTGTTATTGTTCTGATTTCATTATACGTGAGTCTCAAAAAACTAAAAAACTGTATACCCATTAAAAATGTTTGACTTACATTGCACAACGTCATCTTTGACGGAGAAGCCAAAGTTCGAAACTGGGTTGGATGTGTTTGGATTGCATCTTCACGTATGATCTATTAATGTGATTGCACACACTACCTTCCTCATATATACCCCGTGGATTAACCTATTAATAAAAATTATATTAAGCATGCTAGTTTATTTGTATATTGTATAGGCTATGAATTTAAATATATTAGCATATGAGGACACAATTGTTAGTGTATATAAACACATACTCAATTATATACTGAAAAAATAAGAAAAAGTTATCACTGGCCACACACTGCCAGTGATATTGTGTGTTATGTCTTTAACTAGGCTAGTTGTAAGTCATGTGCTAACATATCCCTCTATTTCAATATATATTATACCTTGAATACTAACCTTTAATATGAAACTTGTCCAATCATGAGAAAAGTCATAATTGTCATTTCATAGTGACAGTTTTAATATCTATTATCTCTCCAACTACTTATAATCAAATCTTTTAGAACATCTATCAATAGCTAAACTTCAACTGGTGTAAATTTCTGGTAGATATATGGGTGGTAAAGTCACTAATACGTGGCTCGAAACATGTTTAGCAAAATTCTTCTGACAATTGGACGTTTTCTCAAATAAACTGTTTCGTTGTAAAAATGATAAGGTAAAATAAAATCAATTTTTTATACTCTTGTTCTTGAAAGTAAAGTGATTTTTTTTTCTTTTGTTTTAGTCCTTCTTTGGGCGTACCTACAGCAACATGAGCTCTATTTCCGAGTGCAAGAATAACGGCGAGTGCGTCATCGACAAGAAGAACCGCACATCGTGTAAGGCCTGTCGACTCCGGAAGTGCCTCCTGGTGGGGATGTCCAAGAGCGGATCCAGGTACGGCCGCCGCTCCAACTGGTTCAAGATCCACTGTCTGCTTCAGGAACAGTCCAATAACAACAACCAGCCCAACGACGCCCATACAAACGCCCCTTATTTTGGAAACGGTTTGTATCCCAGTGCCTTTTTCAACAACCATTTTTTGCCACCAGAGAAACAACTGCCCTCTCCACCTTTAGTAAACAGTATTTACAAAAAATACAACAAAAAAAGGAGGATAGACAGTGAAATGAAGAGCAACTGCTCTTCAGAAGAGTCATTGTCCTCGATGGGAGAGACAGAAGGTGACATTTCAAGATCCCCGAGCGCTCTTAGTTTCCTGAGGCCTCCATCATCCCATCAATCACCTTCCCCATTCAGCGAAACTGATTACTTACATAGCCAGAAGAAACTATCAGCCATGGTGACGTTGACCCCAATACCTAACTCTCCAGTTAGTTCTTCGAGCGCAAGTAACTCTTTCTCATCCCCACCACACTTTTACATTCCACATCATACATCCTCCCCTCCTGTCACCACCTTCATACACCCCGTAGTACAATCTCTTATCCCGACAGGAGCTTCGGCGACTCGACCGGGGCTCACGCCCGTCAATAGACACCAAGTGTTCTTAGACAACCACAGCAGTAGTCCTCTTCCGATTCTTCGGACCGGAGGTGACCTTCTGTTGCGTAGTCCTGCGTTGGGAGGCGTGGCTGTAGAACAAGACCAACCTATCGACCTTTCGGTGAAATCGCAGACCTTAGTGCCGCATGGCTCGTTGCCAACAGATGCTGAGGCGCTCGTTGGAAGTGAGTCAAAGCTCAAACGAGTTAAAGTGGAAGATGATACAAGGACTTATAAAGATGGCGTGAGGAACATAACGTCTCCGCTAGACTTGACGAGAAAAAGAACCGCTGAAGTGCCTCAATCAGGATAAACTGATATGGAAATCCATCCATTTTTTTTCCCTTCCTCTAAATAAGAGTTGTGATAAATATTTGAGTTTATAAAAACTGTTACGTATTTTTAATTCAAATAATGTTTTTATTTTATAAATAGTTAATTACTGTTGAGACGAATCATGATAATACTTTTTTTTATCAGTACACATAATGAAATTCAAAACGAAGTCAAAGAAACATCGAGTTTACGATCTTCATTGTATTGATTTTGTCCAACAATAATCAGACTTTTTACCCAGAGAGAACGCATATCTCACTTATCATGCCAGATACCTGAAAAGTCAAACCCCACTAGACAAACACACTATATATCTTCCATATGACTCGATAAATGTATAATCAACAAAGCATTATTTTTATATATTCTTGTGAACACCTATTTATGGGGATTTGAGTCGAGTATTGTTCAAATTAACTCACACTTATAGTAATTTGAAGATATGTACTATTTTTCACATAATTAAATTTCTTACACGATTAAAAATATCGTAACATCCAACGTTAGGCAAAATTTAAATTTGTGTTTATAAAATCTAGAATGATAAGGAAGGCGGGGAATGAAGACGAACACAATTAAAACTTTTAAATCAAAATAAATATGTTTTTGATTTAAATGTCAGGAATTTGGGAAAATGAAAGGTTAGATTACTCGGTTAGCCAATATAAAAAAATAAATATTTGCCACTTGCTATTGGGTAGAGTTACCAGCTGGTTAACGGTAAGGTAATTATAAAAGTCTATTTATTTACCAAAATTTGACCTATTAAAAGGAATGCCTATAACTACTCACAAATAAATTAATATAATATTTACCATTAAAATTGTTTCATCTTTTATTTGTCAAACTAGAGCTTTGGTCTTTCAGTCTTAATAAATGAATCCAATGAAACAACTAAGTAATGAAAATCCAGGGTTTGTCACCAGATATCATAGTATTGAATATTTTATCACTGCTTTTATTTGTCTTTAAAAAAATTTCAAAGTAAAAGATGAAAAATATTATAGATTCACCACTATTTGTCTATAGAAAAATCGAAAGATTTGTAACGGTCTCAAACCCTTTAATCACCAATATATGTTTTACTCACGTATGGTCTTGTGATCTAATTCGTCACACTCAAATAAGGCTTTCTGTCTGCAAGATAGTGGCTCAAATCCTACATACTAAAAGAGTGGTTTATTAAATAATCTTTCACGATCCTTCTATGCAAATGCGGGTACAATGACTTTAAATTATTCCTTCAACATCCCTAACCCATTAGTGAAAATATATTGAAATGACGAGTAGGTAGTAAAACGCTGTGCAAAAAAGGAAATAACATGTTTTTTTTATTTCTACGATTCAAACAAAATAGTCTTAAGTTATTTTCACATATACTATTGTAAAATTGGAGTCATGGCTTTAAAAAAAACTATAACACAAAATATGTACTGTATTTGACATAAAAATAATTTTCCCTATTTATTTTTCCAACCAATATTAATAATTGAAAAATAATCTAAATTGTGTGAAATATACCAATTTTAAGTGATTTTTTTTAAGTCTCAATAATAAAAACGTGTCAATGAAATTATTGTATTTTTAGTTAATCATGTACATATTACTCGGCTGATATGATTGAGATTTTTTGTTTATTCCATGTGAAGTATTTTTAAGTAATTATATACTTAATTACACTAATTTATTTACTCAAACTGTGTAACAAGTTTTTTTTTAATTTACGAAAAATAGTATTATCTCTGTGAGTGTTTAGTTTCCCAAACACAAATTTATGTGATAATTAAAAAAAATCTATATTACATCATTATAATAAATGTAATATAGCATTAAGTTAGTTTTTTGGTTAAATTTAGTTTTGACTTTACCGTTGACAAAATATTCTAGTGTGACAGTTCATTATTTTTGAATTAGTTCCAAGCAATAATATCATAACTTTGGCAAGTAAGTATAGTAGGCCTTTATGAATATATAAAAAAGTATTGGTAAACTTGATCCTATTTTCCCAAAACCATGGATAAAAAAACACATTTAAACGGAGTCTATGTTTTCTACGTGCATGTTCTACTAACCGACTGGGCTTTTCACGTTTTTACACTGTTGGGTTAGAGACGACGAGAGTTTAATATATGAAAAAATGTACCCACATTCACATGAAGAGACATAGGAAAACCATTTAGTAAATTACATTTTTTGTAGATTCAGCTGAGATTGGAACCTGTGCCTTTCTTACACTTAAAAGCAATATAAGATGAGACTGACGTCTTTATTCGTAAACCTAATGGGGCAGATCCTAACGCAACTTAAAAGGAGGAAAAGTAAAAAAAAAAAACGCTTCATATTATTTTCTTTAACATTTGTCGATATATATTTCAAAAATAATCTTTTAAATCTAGCCATTATAAACAGTGTAATTGTATGAATAATTTCGAGCAAAATATCAATTTTCAAATAATGAGCCTATGATGTAATTTTAATTTTTCAAATCAAATATGTCGCAAATATGTCATAAAGCGTTAACTTCAACTGACACTATAGTTACTAGCATAAATTACTTAATTGTTGAATAGTTAACACTATTTATTAAGCATCGAAATTAAAATTAAGGAAGTGGAACCAAGCCAATTATTGCACTATATTTCTAAAGTCCAATTTTCACAAGATTAGTCTTATTTAAAAAATAAACGAAAGCTACCAAATCTACTTTCACGTGTTCACACGTCAAGATATGTGATTTACACACCCGTTCCTTTTGATATATTATCAATGCCAATAAAGTATCACTGGTAAAATATTAAAACTTTATTCAATTTTGGATGACATTTTTTTTTACTAAAGGCTCTCTCTATGAAACTCGGAATGTATATGTAATTATTTATTCTATAAGATACTTTTTTTTTTAACGTTTCTATCTTATTTCAGGTCAGTATTTAATTTTGTGAATTGTATTGCTTGAGAGTCATTATGTTCATGATATTTATATGATTTTTTTTATATTAATTAAGAAAAGTAAATTAAAATTTAGTAAAAACAGACTGTTTTGGCCAGTAATATTTAATTTAATGTTATTAAAAAAAAGAATGCTGCTTAATATAATTGCATAAATTGTTTTATTATTTCATTTAAATTCCTGAATGTGTCGTCCATGAAGTGGCCCATCCCCTTGCGGGTATAAAAAGGATTTTGGAGAAGGAATACTTTACGAGAAAACTCTTTCTAAAACAGAGCTATTCAATGTAATTTACTTTACTAAGGCTATTGGCCCTTTAAATTTGGCGTGGAAATGCAAAGCCATGGTAACAAACGGTTATCTTCAAGAATTTTTATTTTAAATGGTTTATTCAAGAATAGAAGCACCCGAACGGGTAGTAAGACGCGGTGTAAAATATTAAATTAAATTAAATTACAGTTAACTAAGTCAGCAAGCAAGTGTCAGCGTTAAGTAAGCAAAAGAAACCTAAAAAGTAAGGTAACAGTTTTTATCATACTAACCGCTTACATTTCTTTTTGAACTGTGTACCTCTCTATGGTCATTATAATTACTTTAAAAAAATAAATATGAGGCAATTAGCAATGCGGCCCAAGCTGGAAACCATTGCTATAACATCAGTAGATTTCGAGATGTGTTATTCACAAACGAATAGTTCCTTTGTTTAGGAGAAAAAATACCCACTAAATATAAGCAAATATAAATAAGAACCATTTTACCAATATTTATAATTATATAATACTAATAGCATGTCTTTAACTGGTAAACAATTGAACTGCACGTTATAATTGAATGACGACTGAGCTACAAGCTGTAGTTCACTAATGACTGAGCTACAAGCTGTAGTTCACTAACGACTGAGCTACAAGCTGTAGTTCACTAGTGACTGAGCTACAAGCTGGAGTTCACTAGCGACTGAGCTACAAGCTGGAGTTCACTAGCGACTAAGCTACAAGCTGTAGTTTACTAGCGACTGAGCTACAAGCTGGAGTTCACTAGCGACTAAGCTACAAGCTGTAGTTTGCGAATGACTGACAGACTGAGCTACAAGCTATAGTTCACTAGCGACTGAGCTACAAGCTGGAGTTCACTAACGACTGAGCTACAAGCTGTAGTTCACTAGCGACTGAGCTACAAGCTGGAGTTCACTAGCGACTAAGCTACAAGCTGTAGTTTGCGAATGACTGACTGACTGAGCTACAAGCTATAGTTCACTAGCGACTGAGCTACAAGCTGTAGTTTGCAAACGACTGAGCTACATGCTGTAGTTTGTGGACGACTGAGCTACAAGCTGTAGTTTACTAGCGACTGAGCTACAAGCTGTAGTTTACTAGCGACTGAGCTACAAGCTGGAGTTCACTAACGACTGAGCTACAAGCTGTAGTTTGTGGACGACTGAGCTACAAGCTGTAGTTTGCGAATGAATGAGCTACAAGCTGTAGTTCACTAACGACTGAGCTACAAGCTGGAGTTAACTAGCGACTGAGCTACAAGCTGTAGTTTGCGAATGACTGACAGACTCAGCTACAAGCTATAGTTCACTAGCGACTGAGCTACAAGCTGGAGTTCACTAACGACTGAGCTTACAAGCTGTAGTTCACTAGCGACTGAGCTACAAGCTGTAGTTTGCGAATGACTGACTGACTGAGCTACAAGCTGTGGTTCACTAACGACTGAGCTACAAGCTGTAGTTCACTAGCGACTGAGCTACAAACTGTAGTTCACTAGTGACTGAGCTACAAGCTGTAGTTTGCGAATGATTGACTGACTGAGCTACAAGCTGTGGTTCACTAATGACTGAGCTACAAGCTGTAGTTTGCGAATGACTGACTGACTGAGCTACAAGCTGTGGTTCACTAGCGACTGAGCTACAAGCTGTAGTTCACTATGCGACTGAGCTACAAGCTGTAGTTTGCGAATGACTGACTGACTGAGCTACAAGCTGTGGTTCACTAATGACTGAGCTACAAGCTGTTGACAGTTTTACTCAAGGTACAGATTGTGGGAGCTAAGGAGTGAAAGGAAGTCCTATTAAGACCACGCTTACCTTTTTTATTAATTATCTGTCCAAAAAACAATGATTTATTAAGATAAGAATAAACATTCTAATATGGACAGTTTTGAAAACCTACCACAGTGTTTTAATTAGTAAAAAGCAACATGTCGTATTTATTGTACTTTACCTATCAAAGCCCTAACATTTCAGTACATTTGTGAACCTATATAATGTCCTGAAATCAATCAAGTTAACCAGAAGTGTTGTCATAAGATTGTGATCTGTTGACTTAATTCAGTCAAGTAACTCAAGTACAAAAAATTAAATGCTCAAAATAATTTAAAAGGTGTATGTAGGCCTAGCACTAAATTCGAATAGATTGAAAAATGACACTTAGACACGGGGATCGAAACTGAGACCTTTAACATAGCGTGTCAAGGCTCCTTGCTTGAGCCATCCTGGAATTGTCCCGTTCTCAGGGTAATTCTTGACTTATATCTTAACGCAGAGTCTGTGATAGACGTGTGAATATAACAGGTTAATAAGAGATATCGTTAATATCACAACCACCTGTGACTCGATTGTGGTTTTATGCTGCCAAAAATGAACGTTCCAAGCGAATCAAGACGAAAGAAAAGTAAGATAAAAAAAAAGGTTGTTCCGGCGCAGTTTTTCAGGCGCGCGTGGTGAGTGACCTTTTTGAATTTTAGCGACCATTTCTAACTATGGAAGCCTTTTTAAATTTTAGTGGTCATTTCAAGTTTCCAATATGTTCATACATGTCCAAACATGTAAATCAATCAAATCACATTTAATTCAATCAATAAATCAACCCTGTCGATACCTGACAAGTATTGTCGAAACATGTTAAAAATTCAAAATGGCTGCCAAAATTAAAAATGCTTTTCAAAATTGGGAAATTTAAAATGAGCACGAAACTCAAAATTTACGTCAAAATGCAAAATTACCTCCAAAATTCATAATGGTTGGCAACACACGTGCCCCTAAAAAGACTGTGCAAGAACAGCCTATTTTACCCATACTAAGAAAGTAACGCTATATATTTAAGTAAATATGAAAGGTGAATCTTAGGGGAAGAATAATTATAGCTACCGTCTAAATGACTACACTATTTTAAGTATATTTAATAAATCGCATGTTTTAATTTAAAAACTATTATTATTATTATTAGCACCGCGTCTTTACTACCCATTCGGGTTATACGCACTTACGCTAATGTGTAATGGTAGGGTGATTGCGAGATGAAATGAAGGAACTACAGTTTAACGTGGAATCCGAACCACGGTGGAGGCCTGGCATTCCTCACATTCAATTTAAAAACGAACGCTTAGTAAGATAAGAAATAAATAATATTCCACGTCGGATCAACGTTTATTTTGGATATTTAAAACTATCAGAAAACCCAGATTATTTTTAATGAAGTAAAGTTTACATTGAATATATTTATTATATTTGTTAAAATATTAATACCACAATTTTAAAAAGATTTTGGTGACCTGGTGGTCTAGGGGTAAGATGTCAGACTTCTATTCTGGCGTCCGGGGTTCAATCCTCGGTCCCGGCAAAGATTTATCTGATTACCAAACCCTTCCTTCACCTCTGACAAGACATCTTGTAAATGTGAGGAATGCCAGGTCTCCACCGTGGTTCAGATTCCACGTTAAATTGTAGGTCCTTCATTTCATCTCACAATCACCCTACCATTACACATTAGCGTAAGTGCGTATAACCCGAACGGGTAGTAAGACGCGGTGCTAATAATAATAATAATAAAAAAAAGATTTTAAAATATATATATATGTTTGGGCTATATACTATAGATTACTTTTTTTTTCAAATTTCTAGGAGAATTTGTCATTTGCGGCTTATAATTTTTAATACATGTCATTATATCAACTTAGAACTTCAATTCTTTCAACAATGCATCCCATGCAATTAATGTAAATCTTTTAAAACGATATCTCCTAAATGAATGCATCTAAATTAATAAAATGAAGAGATTATTAGTCTGTCTGTCATGAGCATTACGTGATATCTACCGCAGGAAGCCTACATTTTGTTAAAATCAGTAGGACCTGTGCACAAACATGTACACCTCAAAGCAGAAATTTTAAATTTTTGATTGAATTTTTAAAAATCTATTATAAACTGGGTCGGCAGAAATAAAATGAAGAGATTGTTTTCTGTATGTTTGTAGTAAAGGAAAGAGTTTCGTGGTTACCTCGGGCAATGCCAGGTAGGCTTACTTCTGATGGTAAACAATATAATGATTAATACTAATTATTTTCAGGACACTAAGTATTAAGACGTTAAAAATGTTGCTTGGTAATGCAGAGAAAAAGAAACTTGCATATATATAGGTGATGGAGGTCTTTTCACAAAACAATGTAAATAATAAAGGTCACCGTCACCTGGGGCCTTATGCTATGACAACAACACGCAATGTCATGATTGTTTAGGTGTGCACAGGTGAAGCTAAATAAAGATAAAGAATATATGGTCCTTAGCTTTCACACACTACTCAAATTGCCAGTCAGGTTAAAGTAGCGCGTCTTCACATTTCTGACGGATGTTAATTAACCAAAGGCTGTCAACACAGATGATACACTGTGGGAGGATTTGATTAATTTTACAGATTCTCATTCGAGACAAAATACTAATTTTTTTTTAGTTTTGATCCTAACAACATTAAGTAGATATCATATGTAAGATTTTATATACGAACTCACTCTCACAAAGATTTCAATTGATTTGATGGGAACCAAAAGTACGTTTCTTATCCATTTCTTGAGATAGTTCTATCCAGCACACCCTAGCCCCATCTTGAGATAGTTATATCCAGCACACCCTAGCCCTATCTTGAGATAGTTCAATCCAGTACACCTTAGCACTATCTTGGTCTAGTCCTATCCAATCCAGCTCAGAATACCTTAGCCCTATCTTGATCTAGTTCTATCCAGTCCACCTCATTACGCACTATCCATATATTGAGCTAGCTCTATCCAATCCTCCTCATTAAATCTTATCCCTACCTTGAGCTACACTCTATACATATCTTGGGCTAGTTGTATCCAGTCCACCACATTATATACTATCCATAAATTGAGCTAGTTTACCAATCACCTCATTACATCTTATTCCTACCCTGAGCTAAGCCCTATACTTATCTTGAGCTACACCTTATCCAGTCCACTTCTTTACACACTGTCCATATATTGCGCTAGTTCTATCCAGTCCACCTCATTACACTATATTTATTTCAGGTACATTCTAAAGCTATCCTCCCAGGTACGTCTAGGTCTTCCCAATGGTCTCTTCACTATTTGCTTGCTAGTTAATACCTTGAACACGGTTCTATATTCTAACACTTAACACTGCATGTCCACCCCAACGTAACAGTGTCTGGTATGATTACAGGGAAGATAGTACAGCATTGTGTAACCTCCTCCAATCTAAATTATTTTAATACAATTTTGGAGCAAATATTTATCTCAATACTTAGTTTTCGAACACCTTAAATACATTTTCATCATGCTAGATTAGATATCATGTCATCAAATAAATATTAAACTGTAAAAATATTGTTTCGAATTCTCTGATCATTTTAGACAATTAGTAAGATTATTTTCCTAATCTACACTCTAATATCATTATTACTATTTGAAATGGTTTCTAATATTTGAAATCAAACACCCTACCAATATTACTATGATAAGTTTAAAATTATCATAAGCGATATAACTTCAATTGAATTAAAAAATTTAATATATTTACATGTATATATAAATTTGGGACAGTATTTGTATGACAAATTATTTTAAGCTTTAAATTGATAACTAATGCCATTTTATTTATTTAATAAATTTAAGTTACGACAGTAACAACAAAGATATCAACAACAAGTGTGATATTTCCCTAGATAAATAAATACTTAGCAGGTTTATGATTTTATATAAACTGTAAAAAGTGTGGTTATGTCTAATTATTCACCTGAACTCGTATAAGCTCAGTTATTAAATTGTATTTGTTTACAACTCAATATTTAGATCTAATTTGAAAAACAAATCACAAACTGTATGTTGCTTAACTTGAACCAATTCATAGTTTGTTTGTCATTATATCTTCTACAACAAAACCATTAGAAATACATAATGGATCATGAAAACTATAGGGGTGAAGTGAAAAACTATAAAGCTATATTAATCAAATGAATAGTTTATGTGTTTGAATGTCTGTCATGAGCATTACGTGATATTTACCGCATACAGAAGTATTACATTTAAACATTAGTAGCCCCAATACATGAACATGTGCACCTCGAAGCCATAATGTTAATATTTGGATTTGATTTTTTTATTAATTATAAACTGGTTTGAAAAAGATTAAATGTTACTTTCTGTCTCTTTGAAGAAAAATAATTGGTCGACCCGGCTACTTCTGCTTATACTATGATATAATCTCTCTATACATACAGTAGCCCCATGGATTCTTGGTTAGTGACTGACAGCTCACAGCTGACTTCTGACAGTCAGCATTTAGGAATATACCTAAATTTTTACTGTCAGAACTGACAGTGGCTAAACACATGTTTTTACAGATCATATGGTTTGGCATAGGGATACATAATTTGGCCTGGTAGATTTTCAAAGCTGTCAGCTGTCAGTCAGCACTTAAAAAGCCATGGGGCTACTGTAGCTCCTGAAAATCAATATAATAAAATAAAATATAAGCTCCTTTATTGTAGTTTGAAACAAATTTTATCTACGAATTGTAAAGGTATTCTATTTTTACAAATTGGTATTAAAATAAGCAGAGCTAAATAAGTAGTAGGCCTATGTAACAACTTAAATAATTAGACTTAGCTTACGATGAAGAGGAGATCGAGGTTTGAATCTCAGTCGGGCGTACTGAGAATAATTTTTTTCCAAAATAGTTTTACACTATCCCTCTAAGTAAATGCGGATACTTTTCCTTTAAATATAGCCTTCCTAATCCCTAAAACTCATAAGGTAATTAGACAAAGTGAAAAGTTTTAATATTTAAGAATGGATTTTTACTATCCTGTGATCGGTTTTATATTTTAAAGGAAACTAAGCCACCAAGCTTACAATAGCAAACTAAAAACTGCAGAGTCATGCATAACGGAGTACTTATTGCCGCAGGGACAAATTTCTAACAGATCACCACTAGCCAATTATGTTAGTACCGTCCCATAAAGCTTTTTGTGGCTCCAGTAGTAAGGAAGGTATTGTAGAATCGTGGTATTGAGATAATTTTATAGAATAGAAAAAATAAAAAAATACTATTAACATTAAAAAAAAAGTTAGCCATATTACCATTTTATCGGAATTAACAGTGGCAGAATGAATCACTTTATGAGAATAATTTTGATAATTTTGCAAAAAAAAAAATGTCATAACCACGTATTAATTTGTGCATTTCCGGGTTATACAACATGATAACCCTCATGAAAAAAGTATATTTTAGCATGGATTTCTGGTAGATTTCCTCTTAAAATACAGCTGGTTTTTATAATCAGTTGATATTTTTAGGATAGCTAATATCACCGAATATGTTATTTATTATTTATAGCTTGATTTACAGACTTCATAGACGCTTTAATAGTGAAAATATCCCATCTAAGTGTGTTAGGGTTATCATGTTTAGCGCCTTGACCCCCTAAATTACTCTAATAGGGTAAGGATAGAGAAGGAAGAATTTGTAGAGTTAGTATATCCACATTTGCTTGGAAGGAGAGTGGGAAACCATATAAGGAAAACCAACCTCATTTGACCCGACTGGGATTTAAATTCCAAACTCCCCGTCTTCAGAAGACCATTCTAACACAATAATGACGCCATAGACCATTCGGCCAATGAAGTGGGTAGTCACACTAATGGAATATGAATAAGTAAGATATGATTCGAGAAATAACTGTAGCAACATTTGAATGAAGTGAGTGAGAAAAACTATTTATAAAATAACACCCTTAGTACACACGACAAGGATTAGAACCCCGATCTCTCCATTGCCAGTTACTAAGTATAACACAAGCGTGACGCGTTATAATATGCGACTACCGATGTGGACTGGATGTCATATTGTACCCTTAATGTAAAGTATAGTTTGGGATTTTAATCTATTGGTTCTTAACTACAAAGTGTACTAACTATACCATCTTATAATTGGTGTCACAGTGAGATCATGTAAAGAAATCTTGCTATCGTTAAGGTGTGGCAGAAGGGAGCGCGAGTGATTTTACAGTTTTTATAGCATTACATTTTTTTGGCCAAAATAAATCCAATATTTCTGCAGTAGCAACATAAAGTTTAGTTTTCTGCACATGTTAATATCAACAGATCTTGAATATCTGTCAAAGGTGTCCTGGAATTTTGTCAAAACCTTTTCTCTTTATTTAAAAAGTTTTGACAAAATTCCAGGGCACCTTTGAAAGATATTCAAGATCTGTTGATATTAAAATGTACAGAAAACCAAACTCTACGTTGCTACTGGAGAAATATTTGATTTATTTTGGTTAAATAATTTCAATTCTATAAAAACTGTAAAAATACTTCGCTCCCTTCTGCCACACCTTATGAGTAAACTAAGGGTAAAAGTAAAACAAAAAAGCAAAAACTGATCACAAAATAAATATTTCTGCACCAACTTAGTTTTAATAGATGTTTTGGCAACGCGTCTTATTACCCGTTTGGGTTAAACGCCTAACTAGTAATTACGTTAATGGTTTTAGGGAATTGGAAGGTTATATTTATTGTCAGGTTACCCAAATTTGCGTGGAGGGAGAGTGGAAAACTATTTTAGAAAAAACACCCCCAGTAAGTACACCCAATCAAGATTCTAAAAGGTTCAATTCTTGGTCCCGGCACAGATTTACCTGATTACCAAACCTTTCCTTCCCCTCTGACAAGACATCTTGTGAATGTGAGGAATGCCAGGCCTCCAACGTGGTTCGGATTCCACGTTAAACTGTAGGTCTTAAACTGTAGGTCCTCCATTTCATCTCACAATCACCCTACCATTATACATTAGCGTAAGAGCGTATAACCCGAACGGGTAGTAAGATGCGGTGCTAATAATAATAATAATAATAATAATAATAATAATAATAATAATAATAAAATTCTAACTTCGATTTCCCCGTCATCGACAGTCTAGTCTACTACTAGAGTAGCCCGTTAGACCATGTGGCCACCAAAATGGGTCTTTAATATCATAATTATTTAAGTTATTGGTGTGCCACAAATATGTCCTATATATTGAAGGGTCGAATCCCGTATTTACCTAGTCTAAATCTTAAATCCGAATCTTTTATTTTATTTCGTATCTCGAATCCAAATTTAATGCTCAAATCTTTTTTAAAAATAAATACAATTTGTTTAATGTGTAAATATTTCAAATTGAATTTTTTTTAATGTTGGCTAAGGCTCGGCGCCATTAACCAATCATATTGTTTTTTCTGTCAAGTCAATTACGTCATAAACAACAAAAAGAACACATTTTTAGTAAATTAATTATGTCTTTTTTTGTGATTTTGTAATATTCCCAACTACACAAGTCTATAATCCCTTTTACCAATTGATTAAAATTGTTATTTCAAAATCAGATCCTTATAATAATGTATTTTACACACTTTTTTTGAGATTTTTAATCAAAAATCTCATAGGATTTAAGGGATTTGATGATTCAATCGTCCCATTTCTAGTACTGTACAATACCAAATGATGAAAGTAAAAATTGACGTGTATTTATTGAATTGATTTATACTGATGGACCAAATATAATATTTGGTTGGTTTTTGTTCTTAATTTAAAAGCTTAAATAAAAAAATCTTAAAAATGTATGTATGACATACATCAAATTATAAAATAAATTGGGTGCCAACAAAATGTTTGAATAATTATTACTCAACTGTTTTAAAGAGAAAATTTTTCTATTTAATAAATGTCGCTGCATTGAACTCGGTAGTAACAGTAATATAGTTTTCAAAAAAGAGTGACTGCCTTCAACTCTTAATAACCATTGCAGTTGCCTGGTGGCAAATCTTTCCTGATTTTGCGTAATATCTTGACAGGAGACTTACTATATTGTTTTAATGTGTTATAAAGAATGAGGGTTTGAGAAGTAGCGGATGGATTTTAGCGTGGTCGACACAACCGTTTTATCTCCAACTACATTTTTCAATGCCACCAAGTAACAAGAGAATTCTCGACAAGGAAAGAGAATTTCGCGATGCTTAAAATAAAATAATTACGCCATTAAAGTATAAGTCAGCGAGATTTCTACATTATAAACAGTCGCCCTTTCTCATATATTTTAAAGTTGTTAGCAAATAATAGTTATTAAAATAAAAAGCAACCTGCTGTGAATTTTTATGCTTACTACACACTCAACATATACTCAATCATATGGACATTGGTTTTTGCAATAATAGGTACCGGTTTTCTGCTCAAATGCTTACTGCTTTACAAATTAGGGGTTGTAAGAATACGAGTAAAGGCCAATACACACAGAATGCTAAGCTAAGCTAAGCTAAGCTATGCTATGCTGCGCTGTGCTAAGACTTTGTCAGTTTAGTTTCACACCCATTGCTATGCTATGCTGCGCTGTGCTAAGACTTTGTCAGTTTAGTTTCACACCCATGGCTATGCTATGGTGCGCTGTGCTAAGACTTTGTCAGTTTAGTTTCACATTCATTGCTAAGCTATGCTGTGCTGTGCTGTGCTAAGACATTTTCAGTTTGGTTTCACACTCGTTGCTAAGCTAGGCTAAGCTAAGCTAAGTAATGGTCCTTCTTTTCCATCCCCCGAATTCATTGTTGTTTATTTATGGTCTGCTCCAGTGAAGTTTAGTTATGATGGCGTTCTCTAAAATGTCTGTTTTTGAGTTCAGATGATAGTTCTGAGGGAGAAAAGATGATGATGTTAGCAACTGTTTTGGAAGACGAATAAAATATAAGAGGTGGAGGTTTGACTTGTTCAATTAACGATTCTGTTTTAATATAAAATTTTCTCCGACTTCCAAAACAACTGCCAACAGCAGTATCTTTTCTTCCTCAGTACTATCACCTGAGCACAAACAAGACATTTTGGAGAACGCCATCATAACTAAACTTCACTGGAGCAGACCATAAATAAACAACAATGAATTCGGGGGATGGAAAAGAAGGACCATTACTTAGCTTAGCTTAGCCTAGCTTAGCAACGAGTGTGAAACCAAACTGAAAATGTCTTAGCACAGCACAGCACAGCATAGCTTAGCAATGAATGTGAAACTAAACTGACAAAGTCTTAGCACAGCGCACCATAGCATAGCCATGGGTGTGAAACTAAACTGACAAAGTCTTAGCACAGCGCAGCATAGCATAGCAATGGGTGTGAAACTAAACTGACAAAGTCTTAGCACAGCGCANTACGCACTTACGCTAATGTGTAATGGTAAGGTGATTGTGAGATGAAATGAAGGGCCTACAGTTTAACGTGGAATCCGAACCACGGTGGAGGCCTGTCATTCCCCACATTCACAAGATGTCTTGTCAGAGGTGAAGGAAGGGTTTGGTAATCAGATAAATCTTTGCCGGGACCGAGGATTGAACCCCGGCCGCCAGCATAGAAGTCTAACACCTTACCCCTAGACCACCAGGTCACCTTTATTTTTATAATTTAAGAAATAAATAATGAAGGTGATCCCATAACATAACTATTCCATTTGTATATAAAAGTATTTATATATATACTCACATCATTACTGTTTCCAGCCTATGTTCTGAGTCAGTGTTTTTATTCAAGCCATATATTTTTCACTATCGGCTTGCAATGCCTGTCGTAGTAATCTAACTTAAGACTAGGACAGGCACAACCTCCGGTCCCTGGCCGTTAATTTATCAATGTGAAAGTTTAAATCCATATTTCATCAATGATAAATTTTTCGGCTATGCCGGGAATCGAGCTTGGTACACATAGCTGAGTATGCAGAAACGCTACCGACTGAGCTAAGGTTTGTATATATATATATATATATATATATACAAACCTTAGCTCAGTAGTCGGTAATATAAATATATATATTATTGGAAGAAAAAATTCCTATGTATTTTTTAATCAATTATTGTGTTTTACCAATATTTTCTATATAATTCAAATTTAATTATTAATATAGAAAATAAGAAACCAGATAAAAAAATACGACAAAGATTATAAATATAAAGGTATTTTTAATATCCTTGTTTATTATAAATATTATTGACAATTTTTCCTCTTCGTACATAATTTTGTCAATAACTTAAAAACTATATTTGATAAAAGGTTCCATTATAATAAAATAAATTATATGTGTAATCTTTCTTTGTTCTTTCCCTCGTTTCTTTTTCTCGATTCCACTAATAATTATATTAACTCATCTAAAATGTTTAACAACTAAAAACATACACACATTTAATCAAAATAATATTGGTGAAAGTACTGTACATGACCATTAAACATAATAGAAAGAAATTCAGTTGACCCTGTTGTTTTTTATTCGCATGGTTTTGAAATAAATCACAAACTAGCAGGGTTTATTTCTCTGTGCTAGTTATGAATGTTATTTCAACACCTTGTACCTTTTTTTTATATATATAAATATTATTAATTCTAAGTTGGTTTTCTACTTCTGTTTATAAGTTCATTACTACCAAAAATAATTCATTACTAAACCGAGAACAAAACTACTCGTCTTGTGATTCCATAAAATGCACAACACATATTATTAAATAGCTGGTGATCCTTCAATGCCATAATGCAATCATCCTCTGGGCGCTATTTCCCTTTGTTATTCTCTCCTTTCCTCTTTGCACAGTTCCCTACGTCAGCAGAAATGTAATATATTGACGTCATTACATCTTGCGGTTTAAGGGTATGAGTCCAAGTTCTTTAATTAAAGTTTTTAAGTGTGACCTTACGGATATTACTCATTAAGAAAATTGGTTTGTGGATGATGATACTTGAAACCAGTGGCTACTGTTATCAAAATTACATGGTGGGAATTTCCTATTGGGATTTTATGTGTGTGAGTGCTGTATGGGAGATATGATTAAATTACGTTCATTATTGGTGTCATATAGAGCATGTATTATATTGGTGGGATATAATCAGGATTCCTTTGAAGTCGGCGGTGTTTGGAACAAATCAAAAATAAGTCTCACTACAGTAGCCCCATGGCTTCTTTGGTGCTGACTGACAGTTCACAGGTGACTTCTGACAGTCAAAATGTAGGTATATACCTAAAATTTGACTGTCAGAAGTGACAGCTGCTAAACACACGTTTTTTCAGATCATATGGTTCGGCGTAGGGATACATAATTTGGTCTGGTAAATTTTCAAAGCTGTTAGTCAGCACCAAAGAAGCCATGGGGCTAATGTACTATACCTTGATTTTCTTACGATTGGACACTAGGACTTTATATGTATCAAGGTACCACGTCTTTCTTGTGTACTAGTTACGCTGATGGTTTTAGCGATTAGGAGGATTATATTTAGAGGAAGTGTACCCACATTTAAGTGAAGGGAGAGAGGAGAACCATTTTGGGGAAAACCCCCAACAGTACACCAGATCAAGATTTGAACTTCGATCTCCCAGTCATTGGCAGTCTAGACTAACATAAGAGTTGCAGGTTAGGTTACGCGGCCACCGAAGTGGGTAGTACTTTATAAAAAAATGAAAACATATTTTTTATAATATAAAATTAATCAAACTTATGTTTGGAGAGGTAGTATTTTAAATTAATATCGTCTCTATTTTTATTTATTTGGCAAATTCACTTCTCTATCTCTGGATTTATAAATGATGTTTAAACTCATTTATAGAAAGGTATAGAACAAAAAATTGAATAAAAATATAAATAGTAATATATCTTAATATGTACAGCAAATAAATATATATCTACATTTTTTGAAAATGTGTTTAGAACAACAACAAAATCTAAAGATCAATTTTAGTCTATTCCTGTTCTCGCTTTGGTTAATTTATGAGTTCTTCATTTAATAATTGGTAACCTAATCATTTTTAAATTCAGATAAAATTCCTTGACCCATGTGAAATTTAAGCACAACATATTGATTTAAATATTATTAGAATGGAATTGTGTGCGTTAATTAAATCAAATGAAAATGAAGAACTGAAAAACTAATGAAGAAAAGTCTTAAGGCTATCATTATGGATTGTCAAGCTACTAGAAATATTTTAATGATGTGTTGCATTGTTTCTTGAATAAGAAGCCTAGGTAAGAGCAAGTAACTTTCATATAAATTGCCTCTGGTAAAAAAAAATAACAGCTCAAACGTTGATAACTGTGGATTAACCACCTGTCTTCGGTATATCACGCAAATTAGCTACCTCAAATAGGTTAGAGTAAAAGAAAAAAAAATTCAGGTGTAGAGACAAAATTAATTATGAAGGGAATTAATTATGAAATGTAAAGAAAATGCATCATGATGAGACGTTTGTTAATGTCACAAAAAATAAAATAATGGAATATTCCATTCATAGAGGTGCGTTTACACCATTAGAGTTCGTTCACATTTTAATCTAAGTTTTCACCAGGAAATAAAAAATGACCACTCATTAAGGACTATGAATGATCCTGCAATATGTTGGGTCCACATTAATATTTGTTGCCAACAGTTAAGAAAAATTCTGCGTTTTTTTTTATTGTTGTAAATTATGAATTGAATTTTCACAAGCTCAAGTATTATGAAGTTTTTATGTGAAAGTAGTTTCCAGTTCGACTTATTTTTTTAAAATTGCCACTAAATGATTATAATTACAAAACAAATTTAAATTTAAATAATGGTCGTACTAAAATAATAAAAATGTTATTTTAAAAATGGATATTTCTAATATATTTACTAAACTAACATTAGCTACTTACATTATTATATGTATTTATAGAAATCAACATCCAATTTGATTGCTCGTATGTAATTAGTAAAACATTTACATCAGTTTCTCAGTGTCTAAATATATTGTTATTTATAATTAAAACATTTGTAAGATAGCATCACCTATAGAGGCTTAATAGTAAGTAGTTTATAATGTTGAGAAAATGATTTGTTTTCTGTTAATAGAACATCAAATTTAAGGCTATATAATAACGCGTAAATTTTTTCGGTAAATCGTGTAAACTATATATTTTAAGCGCGCAATATCTAATGTTACATCAATGCTATAAACTATAGTTAATGAAAATGTGTGTCTGAAGTTCAATTAAGAGCTAATCAAGCTCTGTATTATTTTGGCTTTTAGTTTAATTTCTCGCTGTTATGCTTGCACTAGTTTAATTAAATACTTAATTGAAATATTACAGTTTTGTTAAATAAAATTGAGACATTTTATGATTCCTAGGGTATTTTGAATAGTTTTAAAATTATTTTCAATTTTTTTACTAAAAGTATTAGCCTATTTATTAGATTCAAAACATTTACTGTTAAAACTAATTTAAGTGCTTGGAAATTAGAATTTAAAATTATCGAGAAAGCTATTTTTTTTATCGATGACGCTCTTAATGTTAAACTATGATCCAGTTTTATATAAAAAAAATTATATATCAATATTTCATAATAACCTTGAATATCTAATATTTTACCTTAATCTTTTGAAATATAAGATTAAAGATAACAATTACAATATAATTGGATTATATTTATCGTGGTATAAAAATTGGAATTGAAATGATAAAATAAATCTTAATAATTAAAATTGAAATTTAAATGATAAAATAAACCTTTATCATAATTAGCAACAAAGTATGTATTTTTAATCATATTCAAAATTATTAGACAGCTTTACACCTTTGTTCAGAATTATCTTCATTAAAATTTTTTTTTAACTAAATATATGTGAGTGAAACAAGGTCTCATATCATACAAGATGAAATATAATTTTGAATTTTCGATAAATAGGTTCTTAGCAAGATGTTCGGTCCAGAAATGTATGAGGCTATAAAGGAGTGGAGGAGGTTACATAATGATGAGTTACATACTCTGTACTCAAAACAAGACATTGCTAGGATAGCCAAGTATTGTAGATAGTGGCGGGCAGGACATGTAGCGCTAATGGGAAAATTTATAGCCGTGTTAAGGTTATTGACTGGCAAACTCAATTGGAATAGACCAATGGGAATATCTATACACAGAAGGGAGGATAACGCTAGAATGGACCTGAAATAGATAGTGTATAATGAGTTGGACTGGATAGAACCAGCTCAATCTAGGTATGGGGTGTAATGAGGTGGACTGGATAGAACTAGCTTAAGATAGGAATAGGTCGCGCATTTAAGTAGGTGTGGCAATGAACTTTCGAGCTCCTTGTGTCATAAAGTTAAACAAAAAAAATTAAGGCAATTAGTATAATTGTTTACAAGACTGCTTTAATTCGATCCAGTTTGCCAATGTATCGAATTAAAAGAGCTCTCTGTCAGTTTATACCTTTAATAATATAATTGTTCTCCTTCTATTCTTAATGAGGAGCGTGATTTACAATGAAGTAATTTGTAACGGTTCACACGCAATTACTATGTTTTTACTGTTGCATCAAAGTCTATTATTGTAATTAAAACGCCACTCAAATTTTGCTTCAATCGCTTAATAGGCGACAAGTAAAAATAAAATAAGAAAATTAATTACGTGTCTCTAAGACTCATAGCAAAAGGTTATATACTACTGCTTAGGAGAATGAAGCTAGTATAGCCTTCTTACGATTATATTTTTATTTAAAAGACAGTTATAATTTTATATATCATTAGGTGGAGAGTATATTAGTTTAAGGGCATTTTAAGGTAATAATCATACAAAATACAAATTTAACTAGTAGTATTTGGTTTACCAATTATTAATTTCTTGAAATATAAATTGAAAAGAATTACTCTAAAATAATTTTAAAAGTTTATATATAAAAAATGTTATATGTATTTAAATAATATAATAATAATATGATTATGATTGTAATCTTGTTAGTTAATAAATTTAAAATAACTAGTTCATATTTTCCAAATGAACTTAATTTTGCTAAAAAGCTCACCAAAATTACAACATTAAGCATATTCAAAGGTTAACTAACCCCCCAATCTAAATACATAATTTTCCATTTTGGTTTTATGACACACACGAATATATTCATAGGCCTACATGACAGTCCCATTAATAATATTTACTTTAACAGTCTAACATAATAAAATAATATTCGACAGATATGTTGCTGCTACTAAAGTTTAAGAGATTTAATAAACCACTAATTATTTCTGACATTTATTATATTTCACAGTGTGCTATAAGCATGCTTTGAAACGTTTGATAAATAAATAATCTACTTTTAATATATAATTTATAATGAAATTTTTAAATAATTTTTTTACTGTACATACAACTACTGTTTTTGTTTTTAATAATCAGACTTAAATTGTTCAGTTGTGTTTGTATTATTTTGTTTGGCTTATGTATTTTAGAAAGTTGAGCATAAGCTTTTAACTGAAATAAACATGTTAAATTATTAATAGTTTTTATATTCTTAAAAACATGATGATAATAATAATGGCATAAATGCTTATATGAAAAATCATATGCTCACATATAACTAATTAATATTAGTACAAAATTAAAATGCAAGCTTTGTTTAAAAATTTACGAGTAATTAATTTCAAGGACTTAAAACCCCTCTCTATTGAGTTCAGAAAGGTTTATTTGGAATATAAATGGCTTATAAATGTGAGTTTTCAAGATTTATATGAACATTACACTTAATAAACCATTTATTTATTTTGATTTTTATCCTAATTTATTTGTTGTCAAATGCATAATTCAGTAATTCAGATTAATTCCTATTTTCCTATGTTAATAAATACGGCTTCGATTATTTCGCTAGCCCACATATTTATCTAGGATATAAGTTTTTTTTAAATATTTAAGTATACATTAATTAATTTAATTGCATAGCACCAAATTTATAATGTTGGCTTGCATCGGTGGGCACGCGGATTAAATGTCAGGTTCTTTGGTTTAATTTGGCAGTGTAAGGGAGATCGGCGCTTGAATTCGAGACAAATGTACTGAGAGGAGATTTTTTCTATATAGTTTCCTGCATTCTCTTTATTCAAATGCAGCTATTTTTCCTCTAAATTATACCTTATTAGGCACTTACAGACTAACGTTATTAAAATGTGCATAGTCCGGACGGGCAGTAAGATGTCCTGCAAATCAAAAGTATTAAATATATTGGATCAAAGACTAATTATTTAAGCTCAAAACTACTTTTCTAAGGCGTCACTCTCGCAATAAACTGGATTGCCGATGACGGGGATATTGGTGTGTTAATCTCGGTCGAGTTTTCTGAGGATAGTTTTTCCTAAATGTTTTTCCACTTTACTTCACGCAAATTCGTGTACACTTCCTTTAAATTCAACTTTCTTTCTCAGTAAAAAATTAACATAGGCCTAATTATTACATAAGCGTATAGAAAAAACGGGTAGTAATACTTGGTGCTAAAAATAAACTTAAGAGCCTCCCCTCGATATTTTTTCTGGTTCGATTTTTATCTAGCAGCTAATTTTCCGGTTAATCGGCTCGTGTGACGTGCTCTTAAATCTCTCTGCTTCACATGGATTTTTATTTATTAGAATAAGGGCTGGTCTTGTAAATACCGGATAAATATTGCTATTGGGAGGTTAAATTTATCTACCAGATAAAAGTTATCAGCCCCTTTAATGTTTTACTTGTCTTATGAACTGAATTTATCTGTAGGATAAATATATTTTTATTTAGAACACGCAAGGCTGGTACTGTTTTTATTTGTGCGCGCATGCGTATAATCCCTGCTAATAGCGCTACAACCTAGCGAGTAGTGACCACGCTCAACATTTGTTAAATAATGGTGGCTAAATGAGTGCGAGGAAACATATGGCTTCACATGGGTGCATATGTTAAGATGTCTTGCAAGTACTAATTTCGGTGTCTGTCAAAATGTGGGCAATGGTTGGGTACAACGTTTACAAAATTTCATTTATTGTACTCCCATTTTGATAATTTGTTCTTATATAAATATAACTCTACAAATAGCTTGTCAGTTTATATAAAAATAAATTAAATAATATAACTTTATATAGTTAGAGCCTGGGCCTGTTCTTACTAAACACGTGAACCAAGATTTTAACCTAAAACATTCTGATTGGCGAAACCTCATTAAAAATATCGCGTCACTATGGCAATAATAATTTTAACTTCCAAATAAAAGTTATTGGTTACTTTAACCTATCGATAAAAATTGGATGGATAAATACATTTTATCTGACAGATAAATGCTATCTTGCGCTCATAAGATGCACTTTAAACTTATCCACCAGATAGAAATATTTATCTACCAGATTAATATTTATCCAGGTGTCGTAAGACCGGCCCCAAGTAGGCGGGAACAATTATCAGGATTGCACGTGAGACATCTAAGACGGAATTTTTTTCCCCCTCAGCTAGTAAATATGTCTTGAAAACCCAACACAGTAGTCATCATCTCTGAAGGTCATTAATAGACACGGCTAATATGGAAGACCATCGGTTATGACTTGAGGTTTTTTTTTAAGCCCATCACCCGGATGTTGGAACTGAGATAGATCGCTTGAGTACCGAGTCATGGGTAGGTGGGAAACCGCACCATTCCCTCTCGTAAGACCTCCTTCATCCTCGTGCGACAACCTGTGACCCCGCGAGGCGGACAAATCGGCCCAAGAGCTTCTCAAGACGCCAAACCAATATGGCTAAGAACCACTCCCACCATTGCCCGCGGCAGAGAAGAGGGAGGAAAAAAAAAATGGGAAAAAATGGTGGTGGGGGGTTCTTCTCTCCCCTCTTCTATATCGCTCCATAATACGGAACAATGCTGCGACCTCCCGCCACGTGTAGGGTCACCATCATCATCATCCTTTTTTTTCTCCTATTTTTTTTACCTCCCCTCTTCTTCCACACCACGTTCTGCTCGTAGTCAAAGCAGAACTGGATTCCGTTGTAAAATGTGCGATGGGTGCTATTTTTTTATATATTTTTTTTCTAGTTTCCAGAAATGTTTAAAGAGTACTCTCATCGAGAAAAAAGGGTGAATCATGTCACTATATCTGTGAACTTTAAACATTATTTTTAAAACTAAATTTTTTTAGTACCGCTTCTTACTACTTGTTGGGTTTATAATATTTAATCTAATGGTTTAAAGGATGAGGAAGGCTATATTTAGAGGAAGTGTTCCCAAATTTTTGTGGAAGGAGAACGAAAAACCAGTTTGTAAAACCACCCTCAGTACACCTGACCAAGATTCGAAACCCAATCTCCCCCTCATCGGCAGTCTAGTTTACTGAGAGAATGGCGCCTTATACTATGCGCCCACCGAAGTGGGTACTACAATTACTGACTACATACATGGAATAAGATTGAATATTTATTATCAGTGATTTAAACGTTCGCAGAATATTTCGTTCAATCGATATGTTCAATTTTATTTTATAAGTGCGGATAATTATATCAACTCACACACATTAACCAAATATAGTAATCTTATTTGTTAATGTTGTTGGTGTCGTGAATCTTTAAAACATAAATGTTTAATTTGATATAACATATTAATAGTTTTAATGTCACACACTAACAATGTCAAAACAGAAGCCAATCGCTGATAATCCCCTAAACATCACTATAGTATATTCACTATATTATGAAGCCACATGGCTGACTCACTCACTCACTAAATGACATTAAAGTTTACCCTCTTTCGGATGAGCTAGAAACTTAAAATCTGTCCAATTTCTATCATCTAGCCTGTAACTGACGAGAAAATTCCAAAATGTTAAAAATGTTAATTTTTAACCCCCGAAAAAAATGCAAAATTGCGGAGCAACTTTAAAGTCAGTGTGGACCTTTCTTTAGAGGCCTCTTGTGGCTAAACGGTAAGACCTATAAAAAAATTGCACCAGAGCTAGATTTTTTAATTTCCGGTAAATTTTGCACATTTTCCACAATTTTTTTTAATTTTCTGATACACTTATGAGACAGATAGAATCATGAAATTGTAAAAATAAAACAACGTTCAAAACAACGTTGGAATTACATTAGTTTACGCTCACTGGGGATTTGGGGACGGACCCCACAACGAGCAAAGCAAGTTTTAACTCTAAAAGCTGTTGTGACTACACACATAAAAATATATCAGATAAAACGATTGTTGCCAAATATACGAGAATATTAATGTAATATTATCTGTCCCCATGCTCAAAATGATAAATTTCACAAGAATCTACTTTTGACAACTGCAAAGGTGCAACCATCATTCCACAACAATTATTATTTTAAACACTAAGGCCAACTACCAAAAATTGCTTAAAACACCTTTACATTTGCGTTTGGTGAATAGTTATTTGTCTGTTTAAAAAACGTATTATTTGAATATAGTATTTATATTCTAGCAGTTAATTTTAAAAGCTAAATTATCTTTTTATAAATAGCCATATTATATTCAATTTTATTATCATCAACGCATGATAATTAATTCCCAAAATTAAACATTTAGTGGCATTAGCACAGCAATAATTTTACACTTCACATTTCTTTCAAAGAGTATGGCAACTTGCCAATTATTTTTAGTCAACATTACTTACTCAAACTTTAGAAATATCGACTCAAAAGTTAATTCCTGCACTTACAAAAGTAGACCACCTATACCTATCTTGAGGTAATTTTATCTAGTACACCTAGCTATGCCCTACTTCTATCATGAGCTTTATCCAGTCAACCTCATCCCTTTCTTGAGGTAGTTCTATCCAGTCAACCTCATTACACCCTATCTCTATCTTGAACTAGTTCTATCCTGTCCCTCCCATTACACCTTATCCCTTTCCTGAGCTAGTTCAATCCAGTACACCTAGCTACACCCTACACCTATCTTGAGCTAGTACTATCCAGTCAACCTCATTACACCCTATCTCTATCTTGAACTAGTTCTATCCTGTCCCTCCCATTACACCTTATCCCTTTCCTGAGCTAGTTCAATCCAGTACACCTAGCTACACCCTACACCTATCTTGAGCTAGTACTATCCAGTCAACCTCATTACACCCTATCTCTATCTTGAACTAGTTCTATCCTGTCCCTCCCATTACACCTTATCCCTTTCCTGAGCTAGTTCAATCCAGTACACCTAGCTACACCCTACACCTATCTTGAGCTAGTACTATCCAGTCAACCTCATTACACCCTATCTCTATCTTGAACTAGTTCTATCCTGTCCCTCCCATTACACCTTATCCCTTTCCTGAGCTAGTTCAATCCAGTACACCTAGCTACACCCTACACCTATCTTGAGCTAGTACTATCCAGTCAACCTCATTACACCCTATCTCTATCTTGAACTAGTTCTATCCTGTCCCTCCCATTACACCTTATCCCTTTCCTGAGCTAGTTCAATCCAGTACACCTAGCTACACCCTACACCTATCTTGAGCTAGTACTATCCAGTCAACCTCATTACACCCTATCTCTATCTTGAACTAGTTCTATCCTGTCCCTCCCATTACACCCTATCCCTTTCCTGAGCTAGTTCAATCCAGTACACCTAGCTACACCCTACACCTATCTTGAGCTAGTACTATCCAGTCAACCTCATTACACCCTATCTCTATCTTGAACTAGTTCTATCCTGTCCCTCCCATTACACCTTATCCCTTTCCCGAGCTAGTTCAATCCAGTACACCTAGCTACACCCTACACCTATCTTGAGCTAGTACTATCCAGTCAACCTCATTACACCCTATCTCTATCTTGAACTAGTTCTATCCTGTCCCTCCCATTACACCTTATCCCTTTCCTGAGCTAGTTCAATCCAGTACACCTAGCTACACCCTACACCTATCTTGAGCTAGTACTATCCAGTCAACCTCATTACACCCTATTTCTTTCAGAACTATTCTAATGATATCCTCTTGTCTGCATCTAGGTATTCTCACTGCTCTATTACCATTAGATTAGATAGTCAATACCTTGACCATCCTACGCAGTTACAGCATAAATCCATTGCCATCAAATATACACTCAAATTAAAGTGACGAGTTATCCTTTGGCTAGCTATACATTTTCAGTATGGCTCTGTATATTGCCAGTTAATTGGTATAAAATGTACTTATTGTACGCCAGTTAAGAACTCAGCCAACTTAGTGCTTCATTATTGTTTATAATATATGATATCACTTTCGCGGCCTAACAGCACCCAAATGTCACTGATCGAGGTAGAAGGGGGTTGGTTATATTCTTACCCCCTTCCCTTTGTTGTTACTAAGCATATCAAGCACTTTATTAAACTCCACTAACGATTTTAATAAGATATCAAAAGTAAATTCATACAAGCTCCACTTATTATTATTCGTTCGTGAAACATGCAAGTGTACTCATTACAATGTTAGGGATGGTAAAGGTTTAATTTAGAAGAAGCGTAACCACATTTGCATGGCAGAAGAGTGGAAAGCCATTGAGAAGAAAAACACAGTACATCCAACCGGGATTTGAAACCCCTAGATCCCCATCATTGGAAGTCCAATCTCACCTTAGACAACTCGGCTATTGAAGTGAGTATTATATTTATTAATTTTTTTTTAAAGTTAATAAATTGTAAGCAAACCTATTTGTTGGTGTAAGAGTTTTGTTGTCAATCCTGTTTGAGCTTATCCTGTGTTAAAAAAAATTCTTGGAAATATTAGCATAGAAAACGGCTATTTAATAGGGAAACAAAGTTTAAAAGGGTCATTCAGTGGGATATTCATTGCCAACAACAGAGATTTCGAGTGAGGATTTACATCAGATAAATAATATCAACACACGCCTTTTAATTGTCAGTTTTCTCCATCGACTTTTTCAATGCCATTTATTCTTGCCTCGTTCTCCCAACATCGTCTTCACAAGATAAGCCTACGCTCGAGACAATATTCACTTTGGTCTCACGAATCCAGATTACAGCTATATCCGAATTATTTTAAAAAACAACCGACAAATCTGAAATGACGACATTTTCTAACCATCATACACCTTTTGACCTAGAGCTTCTCGCCTGCTGTCGTATTAATCATTGATCTCTGTGAAGAGAGGTAAGCCTTGGACTAAAAGAAAGTGACTGCTGGTGACTTTGACGGTAGGTCAAGACAGAAACTCATTAAACACATACGAGTTAAATGAAACTCATATAAAACAAGTTTTACGAAAGAAGTTTACATTTTGTTGAATAACATCAAGTCGTATTTAATCATATTTAATAGGTTGAAGCGTAAGACATAATTTGGCTCACATATTTTTCCCCTTGGAAATAGCTACACACACACACATCTGTAAGATTACATCATGGATTATATCACAAGATCGTTTGTCATAAAATTTTTACCCATTTTTCATTTATTTTTAGCATCCATTTTTGCTATACGCTTATTTTTTAATTATGTTAATGGTTTTAGGGGTGAGAAAGGTTATTTTTATAGGAAGTGTACCCTCATTTGCGTGGAGGTAACGTAGAAAACTGTTTAGGGAAAACCTCCCTCAGTACGCCCGACCTATATTAGAACCTTTATTTCCCCGTCATAATCAGTCTAGTCTACTGTGAGAGTAGCGTCTTAGACCATGTGGTCACCGATTTGGTTAAGTTGACATGTTTTGAAATATAACTTGTATGGAAAGCTATGTGACCGTTATCAAACTATATCAAATATAAGTAATAATTTTTGTTTTCTTTTAAATGGTTCTATGTTTTATTGAGTTTTAACTTTTTTTTATCAGGTTGAGGGGTAGTTTACTTAAATTAATAGTTAGTTTGATACCATTCCAAAAGTAGAGACTTTTTTTAAAATATTCAACTTTTTTTAATGAAATATGAATCGGATTTACAAAATATATATTAAGTCTAATTTTCCTAGGAAGAGACTTTTAGAAAGTAAAACAATTTGGTTGGTCGATATTGATAGCATATTACTATATTATTAGTGTTGCAATTTTATAGTTATTGTTTATATAAACCAAAAATGACAGCTCCGGATTACATGACTTGTATGAATACGTGAAATTAGAAATTAGATCTAAATAATTTTCTATGTGTCAGAAATTTGGACTTTTTCTACTATATGATAGTTTTTAAATATTAAACCACTATGCTATTTCATTATTAATAAATATAGTATGAAATCCATTTTAGTGAGATAAAATATGTAAAATATAGTAAGAAAACTAATTAACAATTATTACCTAAAGTTATATCATATGTACGTTCTTTTAGTTCTTTTAAAACCAGGAAATTAATACTGAATATTTTAATACTTACAGCATCATATTAAAATAAAATAAATTTAGAACAATTCTAAATTAAATGGAAAATATCCTTGAAAAAAAGTTAATTGCTGTAATTTAAAAAAATAACTACTAGAACAATATGACATAATAAGAGATATTTACTTAGAATATTAATCTATTTCCATTAATATTAATATGGATTAATTGTATTAATCATTAAAGGTATGTTTCCGTCCTGGAACCGCACTGTGAGTATTTAAGAACGTAGCCCCAAATCAATCAGCTATTCAGACACTAATTTGATAAATGAGTTAATTGTGTGCCCGTTCAATACAGCTGAGAAAAAGGATATCTAAGGTTTATTCACTCTCCCACAGTAAGAAGTCCATGGAACACGGGTAAAGGGAAGACTCACTTCACTGCCTGTGTGGTCTCTACGGCAGAGTCATCTTTCTTATTATTCTTTATTTATTTGAGGTATTTGACGTACACCTTCTGAAATGACTGATTGTATCAGTACACGAGGATTAATATGAATGAGAGCTCAAGGATCTACAAATTTTTCCGGAAACGGTATTTTCACATAGCTTGCAAGGTTCTTTTACAAGCCATAATTAATATGGGATCGAACGTCTTACCTCCCCTCTGAGAAAGTTGTACTGCGGATTTTTATAGTTCAATAAAAATCCGTCAACCCCGACTGGGTTTGAACCCAACAACAATGACATCTGAAGCGACCACTTTACCCCAAGAATACCGAGGTTGAAGTCGATTGAAGAGTGATCGTCCCCTGTTAAGTGAAGAGTTGGGGAACAGCTATCGATTCGTGAAACCTATCAACACGTTACACTCAAATATATTAGAAATCCCATTAACTCACTACACTCCATTTTAATAGGAAAATAGAAGTATTGCAGTAATACAAATAAGAACGGGATATTTTTTTTATAAATAAGTATACATTCATTTCAACACCTCGTACAGCAACGTTCTTTTTCATTATTGGCCCATATTTTCGTCCAGTTTCATAGTCAGATTAAGTACGCTTCAAGTGCGGCAATACATTACTCCATGACGACACATTTAAACTTCAATTGAATGGGCCGATTTTGCCAACCAAACCATTCCATTCTGATCTAGATAAGTGTAATTTTGTATCTAGTATAGCGCCACACTCGAGGAAAATTAAGTCGGACTATGAAACTGGCCCATAGCCCGTGTTGTATTCTAGGTTAGGTTAGTTCATTCCACAAAAACCGTGGTAGATCTTTGCAATGACATGACTTACACGGATGTCATGACCATGAGGGTACGAAAAGCGCGTGGCGAGTCGATGATTATCTGACTGGAATTAGCATGTGGAGAGTTGTAGATAAACAGTGGGATGTAAACAATAGAACTGTGGCGAGTTGTATAAACAGTGGGATGTAAACAATAGAACTGTGGCGAGTTTATGGATGTCACATGGGGATAACGTCACACCTCCACGCAGCCTGAATGTTCTACGTCACCGTAAAGGGAATTCTGGTTTAACTTAACCATAGATACACTATGCTATCTATTGTCACAGGTTTGTCTAAAAGGGTGTGGGAAGACCTAATTTTTATTTAATATATTTATTAATCTAAACAACATTCTGATATATTCATCTTTTAAAAAAACTTTTGATTTAAAATTAATTTAAGAAAATTAGTTTGAACATTAAATGAGCTTAATATTTGATATAATATAGTAAAAATTTAAAAACTCATCATTAATTGGATTGTGAGTCACTTTTTAATTCACAACTGTCTGTGCACACCACAGGTGGTCTTTCTTTACCTTCTGTATAGTTTGAAAAAATTTGTTTACTGGTTCTTAGTATTCAGTGCTGCCAATATTAACTTCAAAAAGTGTTGCCAAAAATTAGACATAAGAAATTCTGTTTGAATGTGGTGTTTTTATTTTCTTTACCTAAAATAATATGTAATATTTGATGACAAATATCACACAAAACTATCTCAAATCAGTAAATATAAGTTTATCAAACAATTAAATGGAAGTTGAATTCATTCAGATTCAAATTAGGGGGCTAATATGATAAAATATTTATATGTGGGCTAAATGAACCCTTTACCCCACTTAGGATTTATATTATTAAATCAAGACAGTCGAATATGTTTACTATTTGTGTAAGGCTGGGCTTATATTTATTCATAATGCATAACTAGTAACTAATAGTGCAAAGAACATAATGCACAAGAAGTTGAAACCTATTTTTTTTAATAATGGCGTTCATAATTGACATATAGTGAAAAGTGCACAAGGCATAAAGGTAATTTAACTTTAATTTATCATGCGTTATGTTTGGTCTTGCGCATAGACAGCGTTTGTATCAGCCAATGAGAATGCAAAAGGAAGCTATTATCAAATAATGCCAGTATAACCAGCAGATGAAAATTATCTTCTGTCCTTATTGTAATCACACATGATTGTAATAAAAAAAAAGTTTTTATGATCATTGGTTACGACTGCATAGCCTATACGATGAAAAATAAGGATTTTTTAAAAAAAATGTCTTTATTGAGAAGTAGGTCTACCATATTATTCATGACAGTAATAAAATCAGAACTTAATCAAAATAAATTTTGATCTAATAGTATGCGCACCAGTTAATTCCATTTGTTTTATGTTTCAAAATAAAGAGTTTAGTTTAAGTTGATTTCTATTGAACTTTTAAGTGAAGTATTTGTAGAAACCTTATCTAGTAGAGCAAATATGTTAGGCCAGTTTATATGAATAAAATACAATTTATATAAGTAAGACTTTAATGACCACATTACTTTAAAACCATCGTATTTAGTTTATGAATTGTTCAATGTATGCTATGCGCTATTTATTTTAACTATGTAGTATGCATGAATATAAACCTAGGCTATTGCTTCGTCATGCTATTCAAATAGTAGATAGTTACGTGCTAAGATTGAGTGTAAGTTAATACGCTATAAAAGTATACGCTTATTTATCTAAGCAAATATTTACTCCCAAATTTTTCCGTTTGTAAAGTACAGAACAGAAATATTTCACTACCATTAATCCATGGTTCTCACTCCTACAAGCGTCTATTCCCATTTTGAGGCGCCCACGCATGAGTCACCTAAACGTCTTGCTAGATTGCATCTACACTATAATTAAATATTTTATACCGCATGTTTTTGTATGTGTGTGTGTGTCGATATGTTATTGGTCATTTCAAGACAACATTTTCTCACAGTAAAATATTACACTTCAATAAAAAAAATAACATATCTAATTAATGCTGGCTAGTAATTAAATATAATAAATACTATGTTTCACACATTATGATATAAGTTAATGGCTTAAAATAAATGTTACCAAATCCCAGTGTTAAGGATCTAAAGGCCAAATTTTTTTGAGTTGTAATTTTCAAAGTACTTTTAATATCTTACTAACCCCCCTCGGTGGCGAAGTTGGCTAACGCACTAGTCGTGTTGAGCTCGAATGCTGAGGACGGGGAGATCGAGGTTCGAATCTCGGTCGGGTGAACTGAGGGTGGTTTTCCATAAATGGTTTTCCACTCTCCCACAACGCAAATGCGGGTTCACTTCCTCTAATTCAACCTTCCTAATTCCTAATCCATTAGAGTAATTAGTACTAAAAGTGTATAACCTGAACGGGTAGTAAGACGCGGTGCTAAATAAATAAATATCTTATTATCTTTACACACCTTCTGATCCAGCTTTACTTATCAAACTTTAATGTTTTTAAAGAGACGCAACTCCGTAAGAATAGAATATTAAATACAAATAAAAAACTTTAAAAATTAGAGAGAAGTAAATTAAAAAAGAAAATGATCATGAACATTATGCTTGATCCAATAGTATAGAAAATTTTAAATATATGTACTATTAATTTAAGATACCAATATCCAATTTAAATTTAAATAACTTTATCAAAATAATTGCTATAGCTATATTTTTTCCCTGAGTACTGAACCATTATTTATACTTTTACTTACAATCAATATCCATCCGACACCTTATTTTAGTTGGTAGTGTGTCTGCCTATTAAGATAAAGAGTCCCGGGTTTGATTCCCAGCATGACCTAAAACTTTATCATTAATGAAATATGGTTTACCCTTTCACATTGATAAATAAACGACCAGGGATAGGATGTTGTACCTGTCTATAGTCTAACTTAGGCCATAAGGAATGTGAAGAAGTTTCGACAGTCCTAGCAAGACGGTAGTGGAAAATACATGGTTTGAATAAAAAAAACTGACCCAGACAACAGGTTTGAAACAGTAATGGATGTAAATAAAACTTAAAATAATTATTAATAAACATCTTAACTATTTGAGGAAATATATAATTTATGATAGTATTGCAATCTCTTACATTTTATTTATCATAAAAAACACTCATAAATGGGTAGTAACATAAATAGCCAAAATATAGTTTTGGTAAATTTTCACTACTATCTTTCTTTGCTTATACCATAGCAACTACGCGGAAACGGATGTGAACATATGTTTATGAATAGTACTCGACCCGAAGGTTGGTTGGATCCTCAACAGTTCCACCATCAGTTGTAAAGCCTAGGCAGCACTGATGAGACGTATCGTTGATTTCCTCACTGAGCCAGAAGGTACTATTGCACATCGGTCTGCCAGCCAGTCCAACCGAAATGCACACACCAACTGACCCTACAAGCAACACCTTCACTCCATTCATCACAGGGACTGGCTGTATATTGATGTTATTACTAGTATCGTTCATACACCAACTGACCCTACAAGACACCTTCACTCCATTCATCACAGGGACTGGGTGTATATTGAATGTTATTACTAGTATTGTTCATACACCAACTGACCCTACAAGACACCTTCACTCCATTCATCACACGGACTGACTGTATATTGAATGTTATTACTAGTATCGTTCATACACCAACTGACCCTACAAGTGACACCTTCACTCCATTCATCACAGGGACTGGCTGTATATTGAATGTTATTACTAGTATCGTTCATACACCAACTGACCCTACAAGCGACACCTTCACTCCATTCATCACAGGGACTGGCTGTATATTGAATGTTATTACTAGTATCGTTCATACACCAACTGACCCTACAAGTGACACCTTCACTCCATTCATCACAGGGACTGGCTGTATATTGAATGTTATTACTAGTACCGTTCATACCTCTGTCACTTTCATATTTGTCAGAGCCAATAAGTGAAATTGAGACAGATAAATGAAAGTAACAGCTTGTTCTAGACCATACCAGAAGATATAATTCATTGTGAACACTATATCTGACCAGCTATATATTTACGAACCATCTTGCTCTAATTGTACCATAGCAGCCTCATATAAACTGATGTAAATGTAAATGACTAAAACATAGCTAAGCTTCCTATTGATATATATAGTGATACCTATTATATTAATGATACATTAATTATCTAAGGGTAGACATTCACCTAGTCAAAATAATCAATTGTGATAATAGCATGTAACACTAAATACATGAAATATTAAGTATAAGTAATGGGGTTTATTAATCTAAAGTATATACAATTTTTCAAACTAAAGTTGCATTGGCTATATTTATTAAGGTTAAATGGTAAATACAGATACAAACATCTCCTAAACAATTCCTGAATACAAGTTTAGTATTAGTAGAATATTTTTCATAGAGGTCTACTTAAAATTCATTAGCCTAAAATTGTTCAGAAAGTTCTAAGACTCGTATTAGACACTTACACTATAAAATGCGTCAAATCACTTAAAACATTATTTAATATATAATTATATTAGAGTTTTTTTTATAACAATGATATTATCACAAATAAAAGAAGACTTAATTTCTGAGAGATATTTGGACTAAACTTATAATATTTCATCAGTGAAGAAGTACTTGTGTGTGAATAATTTTCCATCTATCACAAAATGGTTGGTGAGAATTCGAGGTTATTTGAGATACAAAATGCTATTTATATACCTAAGTTTGATAGTAGGCCTACAGTTGTTTGGACATTATAGTTGAATAAAATTTATCTCTAAAAATAAATTCACCTTTAATATTGTATAATGACTCCCCAAAGAAACTAGGCTGACATATATAGAATAATTCTCAATAGTTCTAAACGTCGT
This sequence comes from Timema douglasi, assembly GCA_901482245.1. Classification (NCBI taxonomy): domain Eukaryota; kingdom Metazoa; phylum Arthropoda; class Insecta; order Phasmatodea; family Timematidae; genus Timema; species Timema douglasi. Next base: position 36,412 of record CABEEJ010000025.1, on the reverse strand, counting down.
AAATGTTTTACTGCAAATAACTTGCAAAGAATTTTTCTATAGTTATCCATGTATTACCTTTAACATCAATTAACAATATAATTAACAGGATGCATTCCACTTCGTGGTTGAGTAAACTTAGCGTGAACCGAACGTAAATGCTAACACACGAGGTAAGAAGATCATTTTATAGTGATGTTTTCCAAAGTATTCTGCAATTAAACATTAAAAAAAAATACAGTGGGTGGATTCCTTAAAGGGGATTTGTCTTTGTCGGCCGATTGACTAACTTATTGAGGCTATAAATTAATTCTAGTTATGTAAGTGCGGCGGTATTTATATAGTCACACGCCGTTAATTTGAAACGGTTCTTAAGTTGTGTAGAAACACAAATATGACTTTGCGCACAGCTAGGCACGCCTGACGAAAAAATATGGTGTACACGTCTTCAGGTGTTTCAAAGAAAAAAAGGCAAAAGAAAAAGAGTGTGAGGTGTAATAATTAGTAAGCAATGTGATTGGAGTGTTATTAAACATTTAGTTTTACAATTTTATAGCTTGTACAGTCCATACTACTATACTTCCTACTATGGCAAAATACTTATAAATAATAACAATAAATAAATATTTTATTTGTAAGTCATATTTTTACTATATGCATTAATTAAATTTGTAAAATAGATTTTACTCTAATGATACCAATAGAAAACTAATTTAATTAAAATTCTTTACATAAAAACAAAAAAAACCTTGTAGTTTCTCTTCTTATAAAGTGGTTCCAACTTGTGAAAACTAACCATAAAATCCCACGATATTATTTAGGTAGTTTGTTATTTCAAAATATAATATCCGAATATATGGAGATTAAAATTAGCTAGATACCTATATAACTTAATACCTTACATATTAAGTTTAATAATTAAAACAAATATTAAAAGATAGAATTAACTCACCTCTAGCTATGTTTCATGTGAAGTGTTGCAACTCTTAGATAAAATTAAATGGTTTGAAAATATACATAGCTTCTCCTGCCCCCCCCCCCCAAAAAAAATAGCAGAAGAACAACTTACGACAATAATGAGGATTACTTTAAGAGTTTTTATGGTTTAGAACGAGTAACTTAAAAAATAAACGGTATGGAGCTCAGCACGGACTTTCTCGCTCTATTGTTTAAAAATTGCAATATTTACTCAAAGCTCGTAAAATATGTGAACCAAAATAATATACACTAGTAAACTCAGAAATAAATAGCACTATCATTATGTTAAACCTTTTTTAAGTCGTTGTGTTAAATTTCATAATTTTATTTTTAAAGAGTTAATGTCCTCAATTGTATATTTGGACCGATAAAAAAAGATCAATATTGGGTCCACAAGGGTCAACAATTCGTATTAAAATTTTGACTTCCGTTTAAAATTGTCTACATTTAATTAGGTGTTGCGCATCTTCATGTCATCGCATTGCTATTAAATTCCTCATTTATAAGTTTTGACCAATAAAAAATATAAATATTTACTATTGAGTCTATAATGAAGGAGATAGATCATTGTTGTACATACATTTTTCCTAAGAGGTTTAAGGGAAAATAACATAAACCTTTTGAGAGATTACTTATATATAACTACTCTATGACATTGGAAAATTATTGCGTTAAAACTCAAGTTAGTATATCTTTACAACTAAAGTTCACAAAATTGTATTAATATATTTGCCAATATCTAAGAAACTGTTGGTTTTATAAAAATATATTCCATATAAATGTTTTTCATTTTCAATAGTACTACAATTTTGCAACGATAAATTATTTAGTATCTAAAATACTTACGGAAATACGGAAAATTCAGCTTCTGTAAATTACCTTAAAAGTAATTTTCAAGGACAAATTAAAATAGTCAAGATTATTTATAATCTTAATCAACGCCAAGATACAAACTTTAATTAAAATTGTTAGAGCCAATTTTGAGAAAATCTATTTTTTTTTTCTCTTTTCGCCCTTTATTTAACTACTCTTAATTTTAAGTTTAAACAGACACACAGACGTCATTGCAAAGACAACTTTTTAGGGTTCGAGGGGGTCATGAGACGTCGACATCCATCAACATTTCAGGTTAGGTATTTTTTACGGTCGTTATACTTTAGCTTTAGTGTTCGAAAAGTTTATATATATATATATATATATATATATATATATATATATATAT